>JAIUZE010002988.1:0-24325 GCA_022085475.1 Heliosperma pusillum | reverse complement strand
GTAATTTTCGTTAACGGATCGATAAAGTAATAAATATCTAAGATATTATTATTAGATTAATCAAAATAATGAAAATATCCAAAAGTGAGTGGAAAAGGATGACATGGGCGTGTGACTCATGCCAAAGTCGGGTTTCGGGGTTGTTTCGGGATTTTAGATGACTCGGGAATAGTTAAATGACGTTCGGGTTTAAAACCGTAAAAGTTATTCTTTAATTCCGAATAAATTCAAAATAATTATATTAAATTATCATAAATTCCTAATAAATCTTAATAACAATAAATTAAAAATATTATTTTTTTAAATAAAATTTCGGTCTTCAAATTACAAGGCGAGTCGGAAAAAGTCAACGAAAGTCAAAGTTGACTTAAAAACGGGATTCTCATGGAATCTCTCAAAAATTCCAAATACGAACTCGGAATTTCAAAATTCAACTGGAAACAATAAATTCCACTTTAAAACTTAAACAGGCTGAAAAGTATTCGTAAAATATTTTCACTAGAAAAATAGGGTACTTTTCGGATTGTTACAAATTTATTTATTTCTTTGAGAGGTTGAAGTTCAGCCATGAGTCCATCGACTTCCTCTCGGATTATTGAGTGAAACTGTCGGCGAGCTTCCCAAGATTAGGAAGCAGTACAATTCAAGAAAATCCAAAGCTCCTCCCCACGCTTTTGATGGAGACTTTTACCACTCAATTGCACAGCCAAATTACCCGTCTCAAGGGTCAAACCGCCAAGCACGACGTGTCCCATATCGGTCTCATCAAGGTTATACCCGAGGGGTATAAGATGATTATAATAGCTATAGAATCGGCCGAGGAATTCTTGGAAGGGTTCATTCTCATCTTGTGGAGATATGAGTCCGATTGTCATGATGTAAGGCCAATGTGATGCCCTTGAGATAAGTACATAAACTAAAAAAGAGGACACTACAACTACAAAGAAACCGTGAGAACGGTCTCGAGGAACAAGTGTTCCCCAAGACAAAAGAAAAAAAAAGACAAAACCCAACAACTGATAAATCAAACAAAACTGTGCTCCCCGGCAACGACCCCGAAATTTAACAAGGTTTTCGCGTGCCCAAATAAAAGATAACTTATCCTAGACCAGACTAACAACATATGAAAGTAGGGGTCGATCTCGGGGAGACAGGAGCTGCTAAATAGGTTGTCATGGGGTGAATTCTATCAAGGTCGGTTCGATTGATTGATTTTGGTTTGGGAAAGTAAAGAAAATAATAAGAATGAATAACAATAATATAAAGAGGAATCTAGGGCCTAAGGGTTTCACATGTAAAGTAGCATAATATTATTGTCAACAAAGGGGTAGTAAAGTCGATAGATGTTTAGGCCAAACGGTACTTCCTTGTCGGGATGAGTACTACTATACCATAAATTGGTTCCTAGCAGCCTTTCGAATCTTACTAGTTTGTCCTACTATTCATGCTCTGTCTAATTCCCTTCCCTCCTTTAGTTCTAAGGAAAATAATTTAACAAGTATAGTCTAATAATCGTGGCCTATGACCAAGGACTAACATATTAACAAGCATGGAATAGAAACAATACAACATTCACATAACCTACAACATAACAATATGAAATGTTAATCTAACTTGCTTCCCCTTCACCCTAGATAAATAAACTACTAACTCATTATAAATATGAAACTAAATACAAACAAAGGCACAAACATAAACATAATAATACTATAACAAGAAGGAAATTGGATTAATAAAAGAAAAGTAAGAGAATAAGAATTACCGATACTAAGAAATAGAACTTGAATAAGAAAGGAAACTCCAAAGTAAACCCAAGGCAAAGTTTGAATTACTACAACAAGATGTTTATAACAAAAGTAAACTAAGACTAAAACTACACTAAACTAATCTAAGAAATAAAGGGAAAATGTGTTGTTGTATAAGACTGGATTGTGTTGTGATGAATGTGATGATTCATGCTGCAAACCCCTCTTTATATAGAGTCTAGAAGACGCGTGCCATCTAAGTTATGAGCACTAATGTTGCGTTAATAGGGGTGGAGGAGGCGTCCAAACGAATAGATTAAGGTAATCCCGATAGAGTTTAGGTGTCCCTGATCGGGGACGCAACCCTCTTAGTACACGTCGCTCATTTATTCGCTTTTTCGTTTCTAATTGCAACCCCATTGGTCTTGGGTCTTCAACCCAGATAGGGTACATGTATAAGCATCATTTGAGCCTTATTTCAACTTTACAATTGTCTTTGATCTTCTCCTTAAGGGTAGAGGTTGACGATAGGGGTTGGAGACTGTTATTGATTAAGCACATGAACATTGTCGTACCTTATTCAATCTTGCTCGGAATGACTTGAAACTCGTTTCCTATTACTCTCTACCTTCAAAACTTCATAGCACACCATCTCTAGCTCATGTCATCGTCCTTCCATTCAAATGTAAGGATTTGACGTAGAAACGCCCCAAAATCTCTTTATATCCTACAAATGACATTAAAATACAAGAATACTTCCAAAGCAGCAATTAGCTCATAAAACAAATGTAAATAATGTATAATAGCATGTCAAAACGAGCTAATATAGGTGAGAAAAGTATATATAAATTGAACGTATCAATACCACAATAGGAATTATACTAACGATTTGAGACAAGCTTTATTTACAATAACAAAAAACGTGACGTGAGACAAAATAAATTACGACGGAAAACTGACGAGCGAGTCCATCGATCACTTCAGACTAATTTTTAATCCTTTAAAACTCGAGAGTCATCGCGGACGTTCAAATGGGTACTTTAAATCATACTCATACTATCTTATTCAAAATTTTATAGTTAGTTTTAATGTTAGACGAAGTTAATAATAAAAACGAACTAAACGAAATAATAGAAAGTAAAAGACGAATAAAGAAAGAGAGAAGGAGGGGAATTAAATGCACCCTCCACATACATGTATCGTTGACAAAGTATTGTGTCGTAATAGATAGTAGAATGTGTCACGAGGGGCTGTCGTCGACAAAAACAATTTCAATAAACCCGTTTAAAAGGAGCAATGAGCAGTGATTTTCAAAAGCTTGTAGTTTCTTCGTTTTACAACGAAACTTTGATTGGAAAGATGTTTTATAAATCGGGGAGAATTTAGTAATCAAAAATTGTATTGTTTTTGTTATTGGATGTTGGAATTGGGAGAAAAAGGCGTTTTTTAAATGGGTTTATTGAAATGTCCGACTCTGTTTTTCGTTGTTGTTTTAGGACAATTTAGGGTTAGTTTTCTTGTGTTATTGCAGGTAGGTTGTTTGTAGATGCTAAGGGTGGTTAATGGAGGTAAGGGAGTGTTTATATAGAGGAGTTTTAGGAGGGTTAAAGTAGGGTTAAGGAGAGAGTAACAGTTATGGACTGTTTTGCATAGCTACATTTTTCGTGGCTTAGGCAAGGTTTAAGTGGGGTTTTCTTGGTGGGCAAGGTAGATAATATGGTTAGAATAGTAGGGTATGGGTTGTGGTTAATGGGTACGGTTTTGGATCAGTTTTGAGCAGGTTTTGGGCTCGAGATAACTGTTGGAAAACCGGGGCGCGCGAATGGTAACCCACTGAGTTAAATTAAGTTGGTTTTTGGATGGGTTAGAGTAGTCTTATGGGCACGAAAACTGGTATGTTAGTATTTGGGAGTATGGGCGATATGGTAGATGTGTCGGTTTTGTGGGTAATGGCATTAAGGCTCAGCAATAAGGGCTCAAAGACCGTCGCAAAATCGAGTTATTCACTTGTTTTAAAACACCGTTTTAAACAATAAATGAGAAGATAAAACAAAAGAGTTCAAACTCGACTTTTCAAATCGGAATAAAAATTTATCTTATTTACAATAAAACAAATTTGAGGCAAATAAACTCAATTTTAAAACAAATTAAAAATGAATCCATTTAAAACAAAAGACTAATTTTAAATCATTTAAAATTAATAAAATCCACTGACGGCGCCCATTCTACATCGTAAAACGAACTCTAAATAATGACAATGCCAAACGAGAAATACATGTCGTCCTATCATCATCGGTTGTTTGGTGGGATTTCTATAAATGCCTGTAACACCCGCAAATGTACCCTATTTTTTTAGTAAAAATATTATACGGATACTTTTCAGCGAATTTTAGTTTTAGTCTATAATTTAAATTCCCGTGTCTATTTTAGAAAATTCGAGTTCGTTTTCGGACTTTACGCGAGATTTCGAGTAAGTTGCGTCTTAAGACATTTTTGGGCTTTTTCCCTTTTATTTTCCACTTACTCCTTCATATACTCCCTCACAACCCTAACTCCCTAACTCCCTCATTCAATCTTCTTCTTCTTCCTCACCAAGAAACCCCAAATCCCTAGCCTCCATATTTGATCCATCTTAGAATCGTCACTACTCATTCATTTCTCGCTCAAATTCACCTAGGTTCGTCTTATTCTTTCCCTCTCATCGTCCTCTATCCTTATTGGTAATAAAATTACTGTCTTTCTCGCTTTTCAATTTATCCGTCTTTCTCAAAGGTGAATTATATTCATCTTTTATTATCTATTTGTAGGTGGTGTCCTCCAAGACCCCGACAAAGACTACTTCTTGATAGAAGAGGACATCGACACGGATTGAAGACGCGAAAAGGTAACGGTGAAGGGTTACTCGATATCATTTACGTGTTTTATGTGTTTTCTATGTTAGTAATCGTATTTAGAATAGGATTAGTAACCATAGGAATTGTGTTGTTGATGATGGTTGTTGTTAGTTGTTAATCGATATGAGAATTAATGGTTTGTAATGATAAAGGATGATTTTTGTATATTGATAACAAGTTGGAGTTTGATCGCGTGCCCGAGTCCAGCGAAGGACGCTGGCAGCGTCGTCCGGCGCTGGCAGCGTTTCTTGCTGCCAGTTTCCCAAAGTCGACTGCAGTTTTCCTGCACCGACCCCTTTTCGTAAAACGATCATATCTCCTTCGTTACTTGCTTGTTTTGGGCTTGTGCCCCACCGTTGGAACTGTAAGAGGTTAAGCTATCACCTCCATTTGGAATTTCTGCATTTGGATGTCTAGAACTCTAGTTATTACGGTTTGAAGTGGACCCTTGTTTTAGTTGGTTTCCAAACACGTTGTTTTGGAGAGGGGATCTATGTTTCTTATTTATTATACTTCATAAACTTAGTCTAATGCTTATGTATCATGTATTGATTCTTTTTTATCATAGTTAAAGTTATATAATTCCCTATTCTCATGTTGGTGACGGTTTTTGATGTGCCCCCCCCTTTGAGTCGGTTTTACCTTATGTATTTGATGTGAGCACTAACTGTTCAGTGCTTTGAACTCTCATTCCCCGGTCATACTTTATACCCGTTAGACTTAAATGTCAGAGCGGTGAAGTGTAACCGTGATGCCGTTGTGCATTTGTTTAGTAGGGATATGACGACGTTGTTAGGAGGCGAACGCAATGCGTTGATCGACCCGACCATCAAATGTTGTATCCTTGCGAGGTGGTGTCATTGCATGTAGCATACTAGCTTGACTTTTGACTATAGATCTCTTTCCGCCTCTTTCGTGTGGTTTAGCCGAATTTGGGGTACTCGACGTCTTTGTATGATCGAGTCTTGGATGTGGAACGTCTTACCACATGTCAAATCGGGAAATGTCTTATCCCGAGAGTCTGGCCAGGTTTAGACTAGGACCGTATTATTATCGTCGTCCTACCGAGAGGATTAGAGTCTTGTGTGTATGAAACGTCTTATCGTACATGATTCCGGGAAATGTCTTATCCCGTGAACTTGTTTGTCTAGGTCATGAGTATACGAATCGTCTTATTGTATACGGTTTAGGGAAACGTCTTATCCTGTGGACTTCCATTGACTTGTCTTGCTATTGTACATGATGCTAGTGCGTGTCATTTACCGTGAGAGAATATGTGTTATATTCGTATGATTGGATTGTTGTTTGTAAGTTGATTTGTACGTGAACATTGAGTAGGACTCTTGCATGAAATAGATGAATGACGTGGTTTATATGTCGAGTCTCTATCTTATCAAGTATATGCCGCTAACGGTGAAATCTAAGCCCTAGTGAGTATATAGTTGCCTAAGGGTGTCTTCCCCGAGTCTTTCTATAATATGATGGTTACGGTTTTGTACTTCATGTATCAATATCCATATATATTGAATTGCCTATTTATCCTTCTCGTATTTCACATGTATATCTATATATGCATGCTTCTACTTTTGTATTTCCGTTTATGTACGTTTAATGTGATATGGCTGGGAGAACCCAGAGTTACTCCCCACTGATTGTGGCGTTCATGTTTTTCATGGATGAACAGGTTGCTTGATTGGATGGCTTTTTGCTTTGTATTTTGGGTTCGTGTGTGAGCTAGCGGGCGTTGGCCTGGATGATTCACCCCTAGACGTTTCTTAGCTAGTTGCTAAATAACTTTGTCTTTTGTTAACATTTTGAGAGACTACGTCTCTTGTAGTATTTTGTATTTAGTTTGTAATATTTGACACTCCTCGTATTTTCTATTTGCATGTAAAAAGTTTTAAAAACACCGTATTTCCGCTAATTAAATCACATGCTTGTATGTTTTATTTCCGCATTCGCGAGGGTTGTCACAGTTGGTATCAGAGCTTTATCGCTCCCGACGCACACACGTGAACCCTAAACTTAAACTACCTGACCTTGAAATAATAAATGTGAGATGGGTAGAAGTTAAGGATTTTACTTGGTAGTCTATTTGTTTATGCTAAGTGTTAGGATTAATTTTTTTTTGTTTCTATTTCTTATGAAGATGGTTAGACCTCGAGTAGTAGAGAATTTTATGTTAGAAGCTCTTACGCAATTGTTGAAGAATCAACAAGATGCGGCTATTGCTCTAGCCAACCAAGTTCCCCCTCGAAGAGAAGATAACCACCAAGGAGGCTACGCTTAGGTGGCAAGCCAAATAGCTAGGAGTAAGATTATACCTTACGGTGGAGAGCCGGACCCTACCGAGCTATCGGATTGGTTCCGAGAAATGGAGAAGCAATTTGATCTATACCAAGTCCGTGAAGAGGACAAGGTAAGGATTGCAAAGCACTTCCTTGTAAGGGAAGCGGATAATTGGTGGGCTATTACTAGTGCCACCGCTACTCTTGAAGATGATTTCAATTGGGCTTGTTTCAAAGCTCTAGTTGAAGGTGATTTTATCCCAAGGAGCTAAACTAACAAAGGCTCAAGGAATTTAGACTTCAAGCAAGGTAACTTGTCGGCACAAGACTTCACTACGGAGTTTAACAAGCTTGCTCATTTTGCTCTGAGGCTTATCAAAGATGACGAGGACCGAGCTTTCTACTACCGCAACAAGCTTAGTGCTTTACTCCAAAGTAAAGTGAGAAGGAATACTACTTCCTTTGGGGATTTATATGATGATGCTCTATGGGCCGAGAACTCAATGAAGGCCATCAAGGATGAAGCTATGATGAAGAATCCCTCTCCTTCCCCCTCTTTCAATCCAAGGTCAAACTTCCATGACAAAAGACCTTTCACTCCCTCTTCTTCTAATGCCTATGCTAACAAGGGGCGTTTCAATGCTCCCTCAAACTCCAATGTAAGAACACTTGCTCGTTATCACCCTCAAGCTAACCCGAATGCGGCTCCTAAGCCCAATGCTCCCCCTCAAGCTCAAGGACGAATGTGTGACGGTTGTAGGAAACCCGTTCACCCAGGAGTTGGATGCTATGATAGGCCCCTCTTTTGTTTTCTTTGCAAGAAGCCGGGTCATCGCTTTCGTGAATGCCCCGATCGTCAGACTCCCACACCCGGTGCCAGAGCTAAAGGATCCATTTACGTACTCAGCCGAGCCGAAGCTAATGCTTACCCGGAGATCGTTACTGGTAGATTCACTTCCTTAGATCAACCTCGTTTTCCTTTTCCGCCTTCGTCTTTTCCATCATATCGTAGTCTTTTGATGATGCCTCCTAGCGTTCCTTGTATCATATCCGTATTTCCCTACTCTCTCGTGAGATGGTTTCCTTATTAGCTAATGTGAGAAGTTAGTAGATGTGTTTTGAAGAGGTTTCAAATACGGTACCTACCCACCTTATTGAGCTAGTTTCATGTTTAGTTGATTATAAGGAATTGAGGATTAACTTGAGATGAACCTCTCTTAGTGGTTTTAGACTATGAAGCTTGATGTTGCAATATCATTTTGAGGACCGAACTAAGCGTAATGATAGTTGTTGTTGTTGAGGATTATAGAGGTGGCTTTAGACTTTACTTAGGAATTTATTGTCTTTAAATGTCGGACCCTATCAGGAATGTTTAATTTGTGGAAATTGGATTTGGTGACCAATCTTGAGGAATATTTTCATAAGCGAAGACCAATACGTTTTGAGTTTGATGAGCTAGATGATTTGATTAATTGACGTATCGCCATATGTTTGGCAATATATATGATTTGGAAATGGTACTCATCCTTTGCTTGATGCATGGTGAGTTGAATTTCGAAGATGAGAAAGTTCATTGTAAATTTAGGATAATGAGTTTGAAGTAAATTGAATCAAGGATTTTCATGGTAAGTCCCTTTTTACTTGTGGTTGTTAGCGAACATGTTTCCCTAGATATAAATATTTTTGTTGGTGCTTTCTAATAAGAGTTTTGACGAAACTAAAAAGATAAGAGTACGTAATGAATCTTTCATGTGGATTGTTAGTTGTGGAATCTACCGTGCCGATGGACTTTAGTAGATACTAATTGAATTTGAATAATTGGGTTAGTGGTTTGAACTCTCGTGATTATGAAAGATTTTAGTAGGAATCTAATGACTGAAAATGTCGAGATGTAACTTTTGTAAATTTCATTCTCTTGAGGACTAGTTTATTCGTGAAGTTGGTAATGTTGAGTTTCGAGCGACCTTTGAACCCTTGCTCAAGTTGCTACTCCTCAATCCTTCCCCTTTTTGGTCCTTTTTGCTCGTTGGATGTACCTCTTAGTATCGTGATTTGCGAACTTAATGTTCGAGTCGCGCTATGTGCGTATAATGTCTTGCTATTTTGAGTTTATCTTTGAGAAAACCTTCAAATTTACATATAATATTCCAAATTTAACTTTTCACCGAAGTTTAAAAGATGAATTTTGTATCTCCTTTTTGGAGAAAATAGATGTCTTTCGCTTTTATATTTGGATTTTGCGTTTGGTTGGATGTTTGGGCTTGTTATTGGAGACGTCTGGTAACTAGTCCTGCGCTTACTAAGGTTTGTTTTGAATTGATTTGATTTTGATAGCTAGAGTTCTCGTTCGCGGCGGGCTCTCTTGTGATTCGTGAATAAAGTTTCGCACTTATGAAAAAATTTCTTAAACTGTTTTCGAGAAGAACCTCGTTTCATAAATGTTTCCCTTGTAAAAGCTTTCGTGTTGATTTTGAAAACCGATTCTTGTGTTTGATACTTTTGTTCTCTACTCTCAAGTTTCGGGGACAAAACTTTTTAAAAGGTGGGGTGATTGTAACACCCGCAAATGTACCCTATTTTTATAGTAAAAATATTATACGGATACTTTTCAGCGAATTTTAGTTTTAGTCTATAATTTAATTTCCCGTGTCTATTTTAGAAAATTCGAGTTCGTTAGCGGACTTTACGCGAGATTTCGAGTAAGTTGCGTCTTAAGACGTTTTTGGGCTTTTTCCCTTTTGTTTTCCACTTACTCTCCTTCATATACTCCCTCACAACCCTAACTCCCTCATTCAATCTTCTTCTTCTTCCTCACCAAGAAACCCCAATTCCGTAGCCTCCATATTTGATCCATCTTAGAATCGTCACTACTCATTCATTTCTCGCTCAAATTCACCTAGGTTCGTCTTATTCTTTCCCTCTCATCGTCCTCTATCCTTATTGGTAATAAAATTACCGTCTTTCTCGCTTTTCAATTTATCCGTCTTTCTCAAAGGTGAATTATATTCATCTTTTATTATCTATTTGTAGGTGGTGTCCTCCAAGACCCCGACAAAGACTACTTCTTGATAGAAGAGGATATCGACGCGGATTGAAGACGCGAAAAGGTAACGGTGAAGGGTTACTCGATATCATTTACGTGTTTTATGTGTTTTCTATGTTAGTAATCGTATTTAGAATAGGATTAGTAACCATATGAATTGTGTTGTTGATGATGGTTGTTGTTAGTTGTTAATTGATATGAGAATTAATGGTTTGTAATGATAAAGGATGATTTTTGTATGTTGATAACAAGTTGGAGTTTGATCGCGTGCCCGAGTCCAGCGAAGGACGCTGGCAGCGTCGTCCGGCGCTGGCAGCGTTTCTTGCTGCCAGTTTCCTAAAGTCGACTGCAGTTTTCCTGCACTGACCCCTTTTCGTAAAACGACTATATCGCCTTCGTTACTTGCTTGTTTTGAGCTTGTGACCCTCCGTTGGAACCGTAAGAGGTTAAGCTATCACCTCCATTTGAAATTTCTGCATTTGGATGTCTAGAACTCTAGTTATTATTGTTTGAAGTGGACCCTTGTTTTAGTTGGTTTCCAAACACGTTGTTTTGGAGAGGGGATCTATGTTTCTTATTTATTATACTTCATAAACTTAGTCTAATGCTTATGTATCATGTATTGATTCATTTTTATCATAGTTAAATTTATATAATTCCCTATTCTCATGTTGGTGACGGTTTTTGATGTGCCCCTCCCTTTGAGTCGGTTTTACCTTATGTATTTGATTTGAGCACTAACTGTTCAGTGCTTTGAACTCTCATTCCCCAGTCATACTTCATACCCGTTAGACTTAAATGTCAGAGCGGTGAAGTGTAACCGTGATGCCGTTGTGCATTTGTTTAGTGAGGATATGACGACGTTGTTAGAAGGCGAACGCAATGCGTTGATTGACCCGACCATCAAATGTTGTATCCTTGCGAGGTGGTGTCATTGCATGTAGCGTACTAGCTTGACTTTTGACTATAGATCTCTTTCCGCCTCTTTCGTGTGGTTTAGCCGAATTTGGGGTACTCGACGTCTTTGTATGATCGAGTCTTGGATGTGGAACGTCTTACCACATGTCGAATCGGGAAATGTTTTATCCCGAGAGTCTGGCCAGATTTAGACAAGGACCGTATTATTATCGTCGTCCTACCGAGAGGATTAGAGTCTTGTGTGTACGAAACGTCTTATCGTACATGATTCCGGGAAACGTCTTATCCCGTGAACTTGTTTGTCTAGGTCATGAGTATACGAAACGTCTTATCGTATACGGTTCAGGGAAACGTCTTTTCCTGTGGACTTCCATTGACTTGTCTTGCTATTGTACATGATGCTAGTGCGTGTCATTAACCGTGAGAGAATATGTGTCATATTCGTATGATTGGATGGTTGTTTGTAAGTTGAATTATACGTGAGCATTGAATTGGACTCTTGCATGAAATAGATGATTGACGTGGTTTATATGTCGAGTCTTTATCTTATCAAGTATATGCCGCTAACGGTGAGATGTAAGCCCTAGTGAGTATATAGTTGCCTAAGAGTGTCTTCCCCGAGTCTTTCTATAATATGATGGTTACGGTTTTGTACTTCATGTATCAATATCCATATATATTGAATTGCCTATTTATCCTTCTCGTATTTCACATGTATATCTATATATGCATGCTTCTACTTTTGTATTTTCGTTTATGTACGTTTAATGTGATATGGCTGGGAGAACCCGGAGTTACTCCCCACTGATTGTGGCGTTCAATCATGGATGAACAAGTTGCTTGATTGGATGGCTTTTTGCTTGGTATTTTGGGTTCGGGTGTGAGCCAGCGGGCGTTGGCCTGGATGATTCACCCCTCGACGTTTCTTAGCTAGTTGCTAAATAACTTTGTCTTTTGTTAACATTTTGAGAGACTACGTCTCTTGTAGTATTTTGTATTTGGTTTGTAATATTTGACACTCCTCGTATTTTCTATTTGCATGTAAAAAATTTTAAAAACACCGTATTTCCGCTAATTAAATCACATGCTTGTATGTTTTATTTCCGCATTCGCGAGGGTTGTCACAATGCCTGTATCAACGAATACGGGTATCTACAGTAGCAAATCGAATAAGAGCTAATATGAAGTGAACAGGAGACAAATGATAAACATAGAGAATGAGCGATAAAGTTGATGTTCAAAGAGAGCGATAACCTATGAAATAGGGAAAGCCAAACACTGTAATCCAATTACCAAAGCTATCACGATCGACTTCTTGGGAAATTTACCAAACCTACCTCAAAGCCATATCAACGCAAAGAACTTACTCAGATTGACATCACTAACGTCACTAATAAAATAGTCCACAAGAGAACGTAACTCACCTCAGTAACATCTTATCCATTTCAATCATTAGATTCCTACTAACATCCTTTATAATCACAAGATTCAAAGCGAATAACCATATTAACTGGTATCCAACTAGCATCAACTAAGGTCTATCGAGAAGGTAAAATTCGCAATCATTGATTTATATGAAAGTTATTTAACACGCTATAACATTCCTATCCAATAATGATTCTACCTAAAACTGTAATACTCTGTATTTCTGAGCACCTTGTACTCAGTCGAGTAAGGGTCACTCGGCCGAGTACACACTTGAACGAGTGGGATGTGTACTCGGCCGAGTGAGGTTGGTGTGTCATTTAGGCAGCCTTCTGCCTAGGTGGCACTCAGACAAGTATGATGTGTACTCGACCGAGTGCAGTGTACTCGACCGAGTGAGCGCTCTGATGGGTTTTATCGGGCGGTTTTGATTAAAGATAATTAAGAGGTATAAAAGGATTGTTGTCAGTTATTCAGTCATTATCAAACCCTAAACTCTCCTAAACTCGTCCAAACCCTCTTAATCATCTTGAATCATTCCAAGGCTCGGTGCATCGATCGCTAGTGCGTCAGATTCCTTCTCTTGTGTAGATTTTATTGTAAGTTATCTTGTCTTATTTGTTATGGTGATTGTGGGTAGTTTTGTTTAAATCCTAATTTGTCTTGGGGGATGAGGATTTGAATAGTTGTTGATATAAATACTGATTGATTGATTAAGAGGAGATTTTGTAAAAGGACATATTTTGATTGTGCTGTGCTTATTGCGGATTTGCTTACAAGGTAGGATCTTCTACTCAATATTTTATATGTTAATCTTGTCATGAGGCTTTTTACTTGTTGATGATGATATTGGTTACTATTGTACTGATGATGATGGTTACTATTGTGACGTTGATGGTGTTCGGGTTAGACTTTGGAGTTGTGTTACTTGGTTACTATTTTGGTGGTCCGCCCGGAGACGGACCACACCCCGAGTTTGCCTCTCGTATCTTCCCGCTGAGAGGGGGATGTGCACATTAATGTTCCGGG
This sequence comes from Heliosperma pusillum, assembly GCA_022085475.1. Lineage (NCBI taxonomy): Eukaryota > Viridiplantae > Streptophyta > Magnoliopsida > Caryophyllales > Caryophyllaceae > Heliosperma > Heliosperma pusillum. The sequence continues at coordinate 10,983 of JAIUZE010002988.1, read as the reverse complement.
AATCTCATTGCGGTGAGATGGAATTTCGATGCGCAGTGCTGCCGTCTGGGATCAATAGGTGGTTTGCATACCCGGGAGGTAGCCTGATGCTGCTGAGGTGACCGCTGCGGTGGGCCTCTAGTTTCTGTTGCTTTGATGTTTAATTTGTTGTCTCGTACATTTATCGGCTTATGGTGTAATGACCCCGTATTGTTTTCTAAAACTGCTGATATCCATTGAGGAATGGTGAGCAGGTAATCAGCAGTTGATAAGCTCATGTTGGGAATTGATGGGATCGCTGCTGTAAAGTCATAGCTTACGCTCTATTAGTGTCATAGACCTCGCAATTATTTATCTTTACTTTACTAGTTGGATTATTGTTTGCGACGGTATGCCGTCTGGATTGGATATGATGTAACTTGAGTTAAACCATTTAATTTAATAAAGTATTGCTGTTCTATTATGGTTGGTTTGATATGTACTACCCCGGGCAACCGAGATGGTAGCATCCTAATGTACTAAGGAGGTCTTGTAAGGCTCTTTTGTATATGGTGGTGTTACAAAGTGGTATAAGAGCGATGATTTTGGAACCTAAAACTAATGAACCAAATGAACCTAGGAGTGTCTAATAAAATGAACCCATATAGGAGTTGTAGGGAGCTACCTGAAATATTTGGGAGACGTCCTAAAATCGCAACTTTGCCGCTATAGCTCTTAGTCGGTAACAACGGGGAAGTGTCAGGGTGAATATGTGCGTGATGTGAATCCCTATGTTGATTGTTGAGAATGTTGTGAAATGGAAGTGGAATATGAGCATGAATATGATGGTGTTATGTAAAACATGTATGGAATGAGATATGTGTGAATGGTTGTGATTATGGCTTAAGAATGTGTTTACTATTGGCGAGCCCGTTATATATGAGTTGAGTATGGTTGTGTGAAGCATGTATAAGATGCATATAAATTGAATGAATGCTATATAACCATGGGATGTGTGTTATAAAGGTATTATATGTTTGTATGAGGTGATTACTATGTAGATTAGTGAAATTGATATGAAATGGCGACGAGATATGAGTATGGCATGTGGTATAGATGTATGAAATAATTGCATGATGATCATGAAAAATATGTATAACATGTTGTATATATGAAATGATGTGGTGTTAAGCATGAAAAGTATGTATTTATGATTGCAAAATATGATATCTGCGTATGAAAATGATTTGTGCTCTATGGGGGCCATATGATGCATGTGAAACTTATGTGGAGTAAAGATGAAATGAGAAATTTTGAGACGAAAGGGATATGTTTATATGTATGATGAAATTGCTGCGTATTAAGTTCTTTAATTTATATGTGGTATGATACCATAAATGTTGATTTGGGGGCCGAATCATTGTGTGACTCGACCGAGTGTGGCAGGGGACATGACCGAGTAGACGGTACTCGACCGAGTACCCATGAAACTCAACCGAGTGTGGGACTCTGATGTTGTTAGGGAGCAATATATTTTTGTGACTCGCCCCAGTGGGGCGAGGGATTCGATCGAGTAGATACTCGACCGAGTATCCTTGGCAGCCGACTGAGTTTCGGGATCTGATATGGTAGTGGAGTACTATATTTTGTGACTCCATCGAGTGTAATGTGACACTCGACCGAGTGTGTTGTATTCGACCGAGTGGCTTCACCACAAAGGGTGAGTTGTGTATTCGTTTTGTCTATGTATTGTTGTAATGAGTTATGTAACTCGTTGTCTCGTATTTTTAATATGTGTAAGAAAGTGTCATCTTGGGGAGTGAGTTTGGAGGATTCTATAAGTGAATATTGTTCCCTGTGATTTTATTGTTTTGTGAGAAATGCGTGTGGTTATATATGGTTAGGACGGATAGATTGATGAGCCTTGTGTGAGAGAGAGAGATAGAGAAAATCGGTTTTGTGATATGAGATGTGTAATTATGTTGTGAGTTGAGCAATATATAGAGGCGTGTGTGTATATAGTCAAATAATAATCTTGGAATTGTAATGTATGAACTGAGGATTGAGAAGAGAGGCATCAGTGGTTACAAATGGGAATATGAGTAAAATATAGAGGTAAATGGGATTGTTTGACGTGATAAGGGTTATATACAATGAGAATCGATAGTAAGGAACGTAATGATGATGGTACCTAGAGATATTAGTCTGCTTGATCTGTAAATAGGACTTGGATGTTATGATTTTGATGGAAATTCGGATAATGTTGAACCATATAGTTATATGATTATGTTTTGATAATGACAAGTATGTTTGTATAAAATATATACTTGTGCTTGTAATCGTTTGTTTAGTCTTGGTTAGATTAAACATGGTTTAGTACCTGAAGTTATCGCTAGTTTAGCTTTAACCTTGATGATTTGTGAAGCAAAGGTGAAGAAGAGTTATAGGCCACTATACTATAACTTTGGAACTGCTGAAGTAAAGTTGCAGGAGTTTCTACTATAACTTTAGTGATTATCAAGCTCAAGATCAAAGACGAAGTCTTAAAGGAGCTTGTGGAGCTCAAGATGAACAGCTCAAGAATCAAATGAAGTGATGATGAACATACTGAAAATCTCCATGAAGATTCGATAGTATATATAGGTCGTCGTCTACTAATGGTACTTCTCTTTAGTAATGTCTGGAAGTAGAGCTATAGTTGTTTAAACTATAACCTTATTTACCAAGCTCAAAGTTATAGGTGATCCTACTATAACTTTGGAGCTGCGAAAATAGGCCGGGCGGCTGTTTTATGATTTCAAAACGGTTTTGAATATAGTTTTTAAATATTCTTTTTAAAGAAACGTATTTATAGACTTATAGTAGACTAAAGTTTAAATTTATTTAGGTTGAATATTATTATGATTTCTCTATTGATTACTAAAAAAACTTATGAGTTGTCATGCTATCTAGGATCTCATATATGTTCAAACCTAAACCCTAATCTATCTTACTAATCCCAACCATGAACTAGGGCTTTACACAATTAAGGCTCTTGTGACGTGCTACCCGTGATTACCTTAGGACTAAATAGGGTTTAAGTTAGATGTAAACCTAATATCTTTCTTGTTACACAAGTGAGGCACATGGTTTATTAGGGTTTGTAAATTTAACCTAATATCTTTCTTACTATTCAAGAAAGGTCACGCCTAATACTTGGGGTTTTAATTAAAACCTAGTTTGCCTATCTACTATAAATACCGATGCTTTCCATGAATTTAAAACTAAGCTTTTCATACTAGATTTTATATTTTGCATTGTGATAAATATTTAAAATCTTTATTTTGAAAAATCTTTATTTTCGATAACCCACACCTACTCTTGCACTTTACTTAGAGAATACGTTGTTGGATAATAGTGCTAGATTTGTTTCTTATATGTTCAATTGTGTGAACATCAAGAACAAACAAAAAACACTTTCTTATTAACGTAAGAGTTGAGTTTTTAAAGATACTCAAACTTTGAGTTACAACTATAGTTAGTTGTACGAGTAGGGTTGATAATATTGTAATCCGGAGTAGGTACTAAAATTATTAATCGAGAAATAGTGGACGAGGTTTCAACGTGTGAAACTGAACCATTTCAAAAATCCTTGTGTCTCGTGTTTCTTATTTGTTTACGTATTTCGTTGTTTCCATACACGTTACAAGAAACTGGTTGAGTTGAATTTAATCAAAAAATTCAAATCAGATATTACTACTACACGCTTATACGAACAATCGAAAAAGTAGGCATACTCTATTTATACTCAATTCACCCCCCTCTTGAGTAATTGGGACCAATAGACTCTTCAATTGGTATCGAAGTCCCGTGCTCTTGATTTTCTAACAGCATAGAGACTGATCCATTTGTTTTTTTTTTTTTTTTTTTTTGCGTATTTTTAACCTTTTTTTATCTCATGTGAAATGGAATCCAAACACCTAAAAGCTTCCATCTTTGAAGGGAAAAACTATGGTCTTTGGAAGAACTTGATGACACAATATATTAAGGGATATGATTGGGAATGTTGGAAGATCATCCAAAACGATCCTAATAAAATCTTAGTCGTATATGAAAACGGTACGACTTATAAGAAAGACGAAAATGACTATATTGAGGCTGACTACGGTAAGGCAGAAAAAAACTTGAATGCCATGACCTTATTGCAAAATGGCATGAAGAGTACTGAGTTTGATATATTCTCGTCTTTTAGTACGGCCAAGGAAATATGGGATGGTCTTGAACTTGCATACGAAGGTAATGCCCTTTTGAAAAAGCATAGGACCGATGTACTCATCCAAAGCTACGAACGCTTCTCAATGGAGAAGAATGAATCAAACAACAGTATGTCAGCACGTTTTTGAAACAGAAGAAATGAACTCCGAAATCTTGGGAGAAAAATCGATTCTTAGGATATCGTAAGCAAAGTCCTTAGGAGTCTCTCTAAGAGATGAACATCCAAGGTGACTGGATTGAAGAAGCAAGAGATCTCACTCTTCTAACCTACGAACAACTAATAGGTTCACTCATGGCTCACGAGAACCTACTCCACAAGCCCGATGAGGATTCTAGCAAAGGTAAATGTATAGCTTTGCAAGCAAGTGATGGTGAAGACGACATAGAAGATGAGATTGTCTTTTTTGTGAGGCGTTTTAAAAAGAACTTGTTTAAAGGAAAGCAATCTAAGTTTAACATCAACAAACCTTTTAACAAAAAGCCTAATGACTCTAAACCTTCATTGACTAATAAGGGATGCGTCAAATGTGGCGAGACAGACCACATTATCAAAGATTGTCCCACATGGAAGACGATTTAAGAAAAAGTTAAACAGAACAAGACCATAAGGGAATTCAAGCAAGCCTTGCTAGCATCATGTTGGGGAGATCTCGACACTGAAGGTGACGAGGACTATGATGATGAGGAGGTCCGTGGAATGTCTGTGGAGAGTCCGCGGCCAAACATGAGTAAGGCCGGTTCCTAATCCATTCGCCCGAGTACTGAAAGCCCTTGGTGCTAACATGAGTACACACCGTGGTATGGTTGACGTCAATCGTTATCCATCCTTAGGACCATATAAGAATTTGGACCGTCCAGACAGGACGATTGGTCGAAAGGGTTGGGTTAGGCCTAGGAAGGACGAATAAAACGACCTAGGAAGGCCGAGTAATGAACACCGACAACTGTCTCATACATACTAGTCCCTAACCTTGTTCAAGTTTCACCCTAGGTAACACGTAAGTGTATTTTCTACAGTGGAGTCGCCAAACTGTGATACACGGGTTCACGATCCTTTCCAAACCGTGGTGCACGGGGAACCACGGATGCAAAAATGAGGAACAAGCGTAGAAATACGCATTTGTGGAGTCGCCACCAACTTTTGTGGGAAGTTGGAACCGTTCGAATACTTCATGTTATGTCAAGACACAAAGTGATGACATGAACACTAAGAACTTGTTACCCTTAGCATTCTTTGTCTAGAATGACTCTCCTGGATGCCAATGAACACGGATGTTCACAGATATCTGAAGAAAGGGGTGAGGGTATGTATTAGGAAGTTCGTTAATCGAACACCTAATCCTGCCCGCCTCGATAGCGGCCTCTACTAATGATTAGGGAAACTCTTCTGTTATCAATATGTTGTCGGTTATATGCATGCAATGCAACATCCATATCTTAACCCTAGCATGTGAACTTAACTAGTCGATTGACATTTATTTTAGCAATCTTCAATTATGTCAAAGTAGGATTTAAGATTGATTACAAGTGAAAGGCAAATGAGTCATACAATACAATGAAGAAATAAAGCTAAAATAGATGCAACAGGAGTAGAACCCCAGCCTCACCAAGCCAAGAACTCAGCTAGCCAGGACTGTACCATTGTAGCAAAAGGGAACCAACCACCTCCCAACCAGACAAGCAAGAACCCCACACCAAAAGCACCAGGTATAACACTCCCCAAGCGCCCCTATGACATCCAAGAAGCAGCAGGAAATCAAGCAAGAACAGCCACAAGAAGGGTCACCAGAGCAGGGTCCAGTTTTCTAAAAACAAAGCAAGACCAGCCAGAGTACCAGCCAAATATCATGCAGTACAAGTCCAACCAAGGGCTCCATCTTCTTTTCCCTTAAAGTTGAGGTCCTTAGCAAGAGAAAAGTCCAGGACAAGTTTTCCAAATAAAGTCTAGAAGCCCATCTAAAACAGCCTAGAAGAGTGAAGGTCATATGGAAGAGTCAGCTGGTACCAAGACCAACATTTCTGTCCAAGCTCCTTATTTTTGTGTATGATCAACATCAGGTGTAGTTAGTATGTTAGGAAGGTCGTATATTAAGCCCCTGTCAGTCCCAAACACAGCAAGAACAAGCCAGGCAAGGACTTCCGAAGGCATTGAGCAAAATTGCCATTTCTGGAAAGGGACAAACCTACTTTTCAGTCTTCTTTTTCTGTGTTTGCAGTCTGTTTTTGTTGTCTTCATTAGCTGACTTTGTAATTTTTTTTCAGTAAGTTGTAAGGCTTTCAAAGCCCTTAGATGTCTTTGTTTTCAAGGGTCAAGATCTGTTGTAATTGCCTATATAAGGCCTACTATGTAACCTAAAGAGGCAGACTTGAATTATTATATTTCTAAACTTTGTTCAAAACAATCCTTCAGCATGGCTAAGTATTGTAGCATTTCTTAGTGAGCTTGCGTGTGACCTAAGAGTGTAGTGTTTAGAACTCATTACTTGTGTGTCTTGAGTCCTAACACCCCCTTTGCTACCTGTGCTTTTGTGCTAGGGTGCAAGGTACTATCTGAATTACCTAGCCTAATGCAGGTTGTTGAGTTCTTTCTAAGGAGTGCTAACACTGGCTTGTTTAACCTTGAATTCACTTTTTCCTAACAGGATTCAGTTCAATAGATTTATTACAAAGATTACAACGCGTTCCGGATCTATGTCAGAAATATGCCCAAAAGGAAATATTTGAAGAAAAGAAAGACTAAACGGATTAAAAGCGATATTAGAGTTAATAGTCGTTTAATTATACTACGTCGGAGCGAATCCGGAAGTTCAGAGACAGAATCCAACCCAGAACATGCGCAGCCTATGAAAGAGGCGCAACACTTTGTGCGTCTATTCTTGAGTTGGGTTCTAGCTGTGAAGCCAGAATCACAATCAGTTAGTATTCGTTTGTGTATTTATGGTTTATAAATGATCTACAAGTCGAATTGAAGTGATTTAACAGATTAATTATACAAAATATATCAAAGACGAATCTAGAGACTAGATATGGATGGATCTAACTTCTAAAGACTCAAACTTGATCTAAAACACGACCAAAAAAAGATTTAAATAAAACTAATAAAAAAAGGGTTTAAAAAGGTTTGATATAAATCCGACATGAATCTTACATACGGCGAAATACAAAACAAAATACAAAAGATGGATTAAACACCCTCAGACTTACATGTTGTCGAAACGAGATTAACTAAGTTGCGTTTTAGCGATAGCTCGACTCGATGTAAAGAAAGGTGCCCTCGAAAGAGGAAACTGATTAGTTAAAGTTGATTAATTAATGGTGAGTTGGTCATATTGGTAGCTCTACGCAAAACGTGACGGGTACCCAGAAAGATCTAAGCTTACGTGGTCGATTGATCAAGCACATAGATGTCTATAGCTTAGAACAAGGTCTAGAATTCAAAGAGAGAAGAGAAGGGACGGAACACCCGCGTGCCATGAAAGTGTGCACGAACCTCTCCTTATATAGGGAGAAATCCGAAGAGTTTTGGAATAACTCGAACACGGAAAGAAATCTAGAAAATATTCCGGAAACAGGCAAAACGAGCTGGAGAAGAGGCACAGCAGGAAATGCGACCCATGGAAGAGGCGCAACACCCGCTGTGTCATTTCCCAAGAAGTTTCCTACTTTGAAAAAAGGTTTTCCGCGTTTCTTTATGAAATTGCAGTAGATTTCAAATTCTTTTAAATAAAATACGGATATATTTTACCAAAAACGGATAAGTTTTGAAATATTAAAATATCTGGAATATTCCCGAGCGTTTTGACACGGTTTTTAAAAGACGGTTTATAGAAAATGAAGCGGTTTTTGACCCGGACTCCAAAACTACTCCAATGACTGTCAAAACGACCGTATCAGTACGTAGATGACGACCTAGGAGTAGACACAAGTGTTTAAGCTATCACTTGACAATAAACTTACGAATTGTCATAAATCGTTCCGCATTCCAAATATGCGGCCCAATCATCAGTGGGTGGTTGTCGGAAGGTGTAGATTCGAGGTATCTACACTACTCGAGGTATGTTTGGGCTATATTCTTACACTCAAAATATGTGATTTTTGGTGAGTTTGTTTGTCTTATGAAACTCGTCCAAAACAAATATAAGGCCAATCTTGTTTTTATTCGTATGGATCATGACACCGAGTTTGACAATCATGCTTTCATAGAATATTGTAGGGAAAATGGTGTAGGGCATAACTTCTCTGCACCACGAATCCCACAACAAAATGGTGTAGTTGAACGTATGAATAGAACCTTACAGGATATGGCCCGAACAATGCTTTTCGGTAGTGGTCTTTCTCATAGCCTTTGGGCTGAGGTGCCATTAGGACTTCTTGCTACATTCATAACCGTGCTATGATTAGACCTATTTTAAATAAAACTCCTTACGAACTCCTTAGAGCTCGAAAACCTAATATATCTCATTTGTGATGCTTTGGGAGCAAATGCTTTATTCATACTATGGTTATGTCTGATGATGCTATAACCTTAAATTCAAACCATAGTAGTGAATCGAGGGTTATACCTAATTCAACTACAACCCTAATATCAGATTCAGGGGGAACTATCCTTAATTCCGAGCCATTTGAAGCCTCCACTTCAAACTCGGATGAAGAAGGGCCTGAGACATCAAAGAAATGGAAATATAAGGACTCTCATCCAATGGACTCGATCATTGGTAATCTAAGAAAAGGTGTTCAAACACGAAGATATTTGAACAACTTTTGCTCCTTTTACTCTTTCCTCTCTAAAATAGAACCTAAGAATATCAAGAAAGCCCTCAGTGAATCAGACTGGCACTTGGTTCCTAGACCAAAGGAACGATCAGTCATAGGTACAAGATAGGTGTTCAGAAACAAGCTAGATGACACGGGAGTCATTGTACGAAACAAAGCTCGATTGGTTGTTCAAGGATACAATGAACAAGAAAGGATTGACTACGATGAAACATTCGCTCCCGTATCTCGACTTGAGGCTATCAAACTTTTAATAGCTTTTGAAGCTCACAAAGGACTTAAATTATTTCAAATGGATACGTTAAGACCGCGTTCTTTAACGGATATTTGGAAGAAGAGGTCTTTGTTGAGCAACCCCCCGGATTTTTGGATAGCAAGTTCAAGACCATGTTTTTAAATTAGATAAAGTTCTTTATGGTTTGAAACAAGCACCAAGGGCTTGGTACGACAGATTGTGAAAATTCTTACTACAAAGCGATTTTAAAAGAGGATATGTCGATAAAACCTTGTTCCTAAAATCCAAGGGCTCATATTTATTAGTTGTACAAATTTACGTTGATGATATTATTTTTGGTTTAACTAATAATAAACTTTGTGACTATTTTTCAGAATTGATGACCTTAGAATTTGCGACGAGCATGATGGGAGACTGAAGTTCTTCCGTGGACTACAAATCCAACAAACAAAGGAAGGTATAATGATACACCAACAAAAATACATCAAAGCGCTAATCAGAAAATTTGGAATGAAGAATTCTCATCCGATGGCCACTCTTATGGTCACGAATAAGAAACTAACGAAGACGAAGATGGTAAGTCTGTCGATGAGACGAATTATCGAGGTATGATTGGCTGACTTCACTATTTAACTGCAAGTAGACCAGATATTATGTTCAGTGTGTGTTTGTGCTCGATTCAATTATGCCCTAAAGAATCACATATGGTTATAGTTTAAAGAAATTTGAGGTATTTAATTGGACATCTAAATTATATCTATGGTACCCTCTCGATTGTAATTTCGATCTCATAGGGTATTTAGATGCAGATTATGCAGGTTGTTCACTTGACAGAAAAAGTACATCTGGCATAGCTACGTTTGTTGGACCAAACATAATCTCTTGAGGTCTAAGAAACAAAATTCAGTTGCCTTATCTACTACAGAAGCTGAATATATTGCTGCAGCCTTGGTATGTTCTCAATTACTTTGCCTTAAGCAACAATTATTTGATTGTGGTGTTAATGTTGGGTGTATACCTATTTTATGTGACAACACGAGTGCTACTATTATTTTGAAAAATCCCGCGCAACACTCGCGTACAAAACAGATAGAAATTAGACACCATTTTCTTAGAGACCAAGTAGAAAAGGGGAACATAAGACTTGAATTTTGTAGTACGGAAAAGCAATGGGCAGATATTCTAACTAAAGCATTAGCAAGAGAACGTTTTGAGACTTTGCGCTTGGAAATTGGTTTAATTGGTGGTATCTAAACGTGTCATAAATTTTTCTAACTCCTATGATTGGCTAGAATAGATGAGATTGTACGATTGTGTCCGTATTTTGCGTTAGAAGTGTATTTACGTCAAAATCCCATACTATATCTCAAGTGAAAACTAGTTTGGTAAGTAAATATATTATGTATATGTATTTCCAAGCAATAGCAATATTACCCATCCAAAAGCTTTTGGGCACTGTTTTATGATTTCAAGTATTTTACCGTCAAGGAGTGTTGAGACTTGTTATTGGAGACGTTCGATAACTAGTTTTCTCATTTATTGATGCGAAAATGTATATTTTTAAGTCTTTGACTTGGGACGTCGATGTTCTTAACGACCGACGAGAACCTTCCGTTCCATTGATAAGATCCTATATTTATATTACAAGTATATTTTTAACAGTTTTGAAATAGACCTACATATATGTTACGTTCCTTCTACTAAGTTTCGAGGACGAAACTTTTTTAAAAGGAGGGGTGATTGTAACAATCCGAAAAGTACCC
>JAIUZE010002984.1:0-76240 GCA_022085475.1 Heliosperma pusillum | reverse complement strand
GATGATGCTTTAATCAATGCTGGTTCTGCGCCTGTTGTTTATTCACGGGTTTGGACTGCATTATCTTTTAATTAAAAATAATAATATTAAGCAATACCAACGGGTATTGGTTATAAACCCGTTGTTATTACTAACCACAACGGTTTTCTTGGCCATAACCGTTGTGATAGGGTTACTGCACATTGCAGTTAATGCATTGACTACATAGGAAATGTAACGTACTGCATATTCACACATTTACTCGATCAATAACGTACTGCATGCATGTGAATGTATAGTCGTTTTGGGAACCAATGCATGCATGTGAATCACTGCCTTCATGTGAACCAATGCATGCATGTGAATAAATAACTCCAATAAATAACTCTCTATAAATACAGCCTCAATACAAGCAGGTTATCAACCACATACAAAATTCTCAACTCTAATCAATAACATATTTGCTAAACCATACAAAATTTCCCAGCCTCAATACTAACATCAACCATACAAAATGTCTGGAACTTTTACGAAACCATATGCTTGCATCATGAAAGAAATGCCTTGTCATATTGAGGGTGGCTACGTTGTGTGTAAAAGTTACAAAAAACTCCGTGATACGCTTATTCGAAATGGCTACTTACTAAGGAAGATGTGGCCAAATTATCATCGCGGGCACTTTACAGGGCATCTCGTTTTCGAGTTTGGGATGTCGGATGCTCATCGTGCGTCCGCATTCAAACTGGCAAGAATGTTTGACAAGGCCGGGCATGGGAGACAAGATTTTATTGAGAGCACGGACCACAAGCCTGGGCCATATCTATGGGTGGCTTCCGAACATTAGCGTTACTGTTTCCCAAATGGGGTCGACCTCGTTGAAGTGACCCAGGTAGAGCAGTGGGAAGGGTTGGCTCTGGCCGAGGCTGACCCGATTGATGCATCTGCTCTAGCGGTGGCAGCTATCCGGGAGATTTACCCGGACTCAATTTAATTTGTTGTTGTTGTTTGGTTGTAGTTGTTTGGTTGTTTGGTTGTTGTTGTTTTGGCGCCATTTGTGTGTGTCGCCGTTTGAACTTATAATTTAATAATATTAATGTTGATACGTTAATTTGTTTTTTGACTTAAGTTTAGAAGTAATTAAACTTATTCAATATAAAGCTATTCAATCTATAAAGCAAAATTAGAATTGAACGACATTCAGGAAATGACATTCACAAATTTGCTAATAATTGACGTTCAGGAAATAAACGACATTCAGGAAATGACATTCACAAATTCACAAATTCAAGAAATAGTTGATAAAAATAATAGCTGCGTAATAAGGGAGATGATGACAGAAAAATGATCGCTTTGTGATAGAGTTTTTGTGTTGCAGTACTACAGTCGTATTACTAATGTTGTGTGTTTTCTATCTACAAATCTTGACAACGGTTATTATAAACAAACCGTTGTGATAGAGCAATGACTACGGTTATAGTAGTCTACCCGTTGTAATTAGTAAAAACTATGACAACGGTTTATGGTTATTAACCGTTGTTATAATCAATAACAACGGGTAGATTTACAACAACCGTGGTTGTTGCTTACCTTTATTTTTTTTTAATTATAATTATAAGAGACAGCAATATCATAAGTACTATACACTGCAATAATAATCAGCAGAAACCAACAAAGACAGCAATATCATAAGCACTATACACTGCAATATCAGCAGAAAACAAAACATGGAGACTGTATAATGAATGACCAAAAGCTAAATAATTTGGGATTCTTCAACAATGACCAAAGCTAACAAAAACTAAAGACAATACCACCTCAGGATCGGGGACGGTTCTTGCCCGACATAGTTTCTTCGTTAACCCAAATACCTTCACCATGATCATCACGCATATAGATGCTTTCAATGTTATCATGATCAGTGTCAACATTGTCGAAATAAGATACAGTGGAAGAGTGATCCATTCCCTCAAACATGACATCCTGATCATTATCCCCACCATTATCGGGTGCACCCCGTCTACTCCTTATAGATAGTACAACAGACCACTTCTTATCCATAGGATCGGTGACATAGAACACTTGTTTAGCTTGGGATGCCATTATGAAAGGAGCATCCTTATTATTGCCAACCTTATCCAAATTGACCAACGTAAATCCCATTTTATCCTTTCGAACACAATTGTTGTTGTTATCAACCCAGTTACATCGAAACAGAGGTATTGTGAAATCAATGTAATCTAATACCAATATTTCTTGAATAACACCATAATAAAGGCATTTTCCCCAAATAGGGTTTTTATCTTTTGAAGTAGCAAAGTGCATTGCCTCAAATTCATAACTCACACCACTATTTTGCATTGTGCTCAACTCATCTTGCTCGCGGGTGTAAAAAGTATAACCATTAATAGCAACACCGCTGAAAAAAGTGGCCCTGGCATGTGGACCTAACCCAAGACGTAGTAACCTAGGAGAGATGTCATCACCATACAAATTCTTATACTCCAAGACAACATTCCTAAACCACTCTCCAAATGTCTTCTGATGCTCGTTTGCAATCCACATCTCGCTCTTGTTTGGGTGATCGTATTTGAGCTCATCTTTGTGTTGTTCAATATAAGGTTGCACCTCATCTTCGTTGTTTAGCACATACGTATGTGCTAAATGTAACATGTCACGTGACACAATTTTTTCAACCCGGCCCCTAATACCTTTTCCGGTCATCCCGTCACTATGACGATTCTTTGGAACGCCAATTAACTCCTCAGGAGAGAGATGAGCGTAACAATATGCAAGAGCTTCGTCTAATATAGCACGTTCAGCAATACAACCTTCGGGACGATACCGATTAGATGTATAGTCCTTGTAGACTTTCATCAATCTTTCGAAAGGATACTGGTATCTCAAGTACACGGGCCCAAGGTACAAAATCTCCCTAACCAAGTGAGTGGTCAGGTGAATCATGATAGTGAAGAAAGAGGGTGGAAAATACATTTCAAAATGACAAAGAGAGGTGACAACGAGGTCCTGCACTGAATCCGCATCATCGGGATCGATGACTTTATCGCATATGGACTGGAAGAAGAGACAGAATCTGGTAATAGCATATCGTACCTTTTCAGGTAAAATGGAGCGAATAGCCACGGATAGTAATTGTTGCATCAAACTGTGGCAATCATGTGACTTTAACCCGGTGAGTTTTAGATCTTGCATCGACACAAGGCTTTTGATGTTGGACGAATAACCATGTGGCACTTTAATTCCATTCAAGCATGCACAAAACTCTTTTTTCTCATTCCGTGAAAGGGTATACGCTGCTGGCGGTAAAAATGTACCATTACCTCTCTTCTGTGGTGCCAACTCTAGCCTAATACCCATCATTTGCATATCTTCCCTAGCTGCGGCGTTATCCTTTGTTTTACCGGGAACATTCATGAGGGTATTGATAATATTATCACAGACATTTTTCTCAATGTGCATGAAATCGAGGCAATGCCTGACCTCCAGGTCAGGCCAATATGGAAGTTTATCAAAAAATATGGATCCTTTCTTATACCCACGAGTAGACAATTTAGAGCCGTTCTTCTTCCCATATTTTATCTCAATATGCTTTACTTTCTGATAAACTTCATGCCCACTCAAAATTCTAGGAGGTTGACGATGTTCTTGACGTCCATTAAATGTTTTCTGCTGCTTGCGATAACAATGGTCAGGATCCAAGCCCCTCCTATTTCCCAAATACACATACTTATGAGAACACTTCAAGTATTCAGACTCGATATCCTCCCCACACAATGGACATGCCTCTTTCCCATGCACCGTATGCCCAGAAAGGTCGCCATAAGCCGGATAGTCGGTTATTGTACACAATAACATCGCTCTCAAATTGAAAGTTTCATTCCTATATGCATCAAATACTTCTATCCCACTATCCCACAAAATTCGCAAATCATCTAAAAGAGGTTCCAAATAGACATCTATATTATTTCCAGGTTGTTTAGGGCCGGAAATTAACAACGACAACATCAAGTACTTTCTTTTCATGCACACATATGGAGGTAAGTTGTATATTGCCAACACTACTGGCCAAGTACTATGTTGGGTACTCATGTTTCCATGTGGGTTCATTCCATCAGTGGACAGCGCTAGACGTAAGTTTCTAGGTTCAATGCCGAAATCGGGATACTTAGCGTCGAACGATTTCCATTGCATACCATCTGCCGGGTGTCTTAGCTTCCCATCATTTATTCTTCCAGTTTCATGCCAAGTTAACATTTTGGAATCATTGCTATTCGCAAACATCCTTATGAATCTTGGTATCACTGGAAAATACCATAACACCTTAGCCGGGATCCCTTCCTTATCCTTATAACGCCACTCAAAACAAACCGGACAATTGGTTAAGTTTTGATATAATTTTTGATACAATACGCAATCATTTGGACATGCATGTATTTTCTCATATTTCATACCCACCCCTCTAATTAGTTTTTTAGCCTCATATGTCTTAACGGGAAGAACATTACCATCTGGAAGCATGTCGTTTATCAAGGCTAATAAACTAGTGAAACATGTGTCACTAACCCCATTTGCCCCCTTGATATTATACAACTTCACCACAGCCGACATCTTTGTGTACTTACAACCAGGGTATAGAGGCGCTTCAGACTCACACAACTTCTTATACATGTTGTCAAGGTCATCCAAATTAATGTTTTCATCTTCAAAAGCATTTGATTCATCATCCTTTTCTTCATTATCTGTAGACCCAACATTCAACTCGTCTGCTTCCAACTCAACATACTCGGCAAACTCGGGATCATCAGTTATCCTTTCGTATACCTCAAGATCATCTTCTTCAAAATTATTATCTTCCTCTAATGATTCCCCATGAAAAATCCAACGGGTATAGGATCGACTAAAACTATACTTTTCTAGGTGAATTTTAACGTCCGGAATAGCCATATACCTAATATTACCACATCTATCACAAGGGCATGGAATACGAGAAGAACCATTCAAATTGTTCGCAACGACTTCATAAAATTCAGCTAAACCATCCTTATAGTTTGGGTCACTCATATTCGCAGCATTCATCCAAGTTCGAGTCATTTATCTACATTCGTAGTATATATAGTAAGCCAAGTAATTCAGAAAATCCAACTAATTAAAACTAATTCAATAATAAGCCAACTAATTCAGAAAATGCAATGTATAAGGCAACTAATTCACAAATAAACGAAATTCAGGAAATCAATAAAGAAAAATTATTAGAATACCTGATTAATAAGAAATAGCAGACGGAGATGATGACAAAGAGACGATCAGGAAATCAATAAATTATATTTAGTGTTTGTGTTTTTGTGTTGCAGTACAGTATTATTAGTGTTCTGTGTTTTTTTCATCTTTATTAAAAGTATTGACAACGGTTATTATTCATATTCACCGTTGTTATTAGGTTACCTATTTACAACGGTTAACAAAGTTAAATCCGTTGTTACAACTAACAACAACGTACAACAAAATCATCTCCGTTGTTATTAATTTAAGCCAAATAATGCGCCAAATTAATAACACATTATAACAACGGGTTTTTCATACCCGTTGTTATTAATTTTTATTATTTCGCGCTAAATTAATAACAACGGACATATAATAAACTGTTGTTATTAGTAAATTTATTTACAACAGTTATTTTAGTTCACGCCGTTGTTAAAACTAATAACAACGTTTGAAAAACTAACACCGTTGTTATTAGGTTTAATAAAATTCCGCGGAAAAATATTTATCCATTCCACAACGGTTTTTCTTTATTTTCGTGAGTATGCGTTGTTGATGGGGCGTTGTTATTGCCTGTATTTGTAGTAGTGAAAGCACACTCTCATAGTCCAGCGAAATAGTAATTTAAGAAATGAAACTAGTGTCATTTATCTGATCGCCTATATTGTTAGTCTCACCAACTCTTCAAAGACAGATATGACTATCGTAAGAGTTATTACAATTACAAGTAAGTAAGATTTGAATATTTTCATAAGTAATAACAATAACTGCGTATTTAATACAACACGAAATATAGATTATAACAAAATTTCCAAATTTTAATTATGTTAGTTAGCTTCTCTAAATACGTTGTAAGATGTACATAATTGGTATATTTAGACAATAATTTTATAATTTTGTGTATTTCAACTTAGATATTTATTCGTTTTGTCAAATTAGATAATATAATTGTTTAATAAGTAATCCCGTGTATTTTTACACGGATTTAAAACTTGTAATTATATATGTAAGAACTTTTTGTTTCCTTATATAACTGGAATTAAGGTGAAACATTTGAGACATTTTATTGTGATTAGATTTTAATCTGACTCAGCTCATGTCGGCATAGCAAATTTGTCGTGTAGCATCTAATAACAAAGCAACAATTCTGATTAGTGTACTATTCAAGGGACTCTTGCTCCACAGCTGTGCTCGTGGCCCTCGTGGTTATAGACGCTGCGAATAAGACTGTATAAAGGACAAAATCGTCGACCAAGTACAAAACTTAATTTTCTTGCATACTTTACAAATAAACAACGATCTTAAATTTACGAAAATAATCAAAATTAGTGCTAAATTATGAATGATCCCCAAGTGAAACAAAAATCATATGAAATCATAAAACCATTGAATCCAACTCCTCCAAAACACAAATCTTTCGTACTATCTTTTATAGACGAAAACTTCCCTCCAGTTCATTTACCACTACTTTTGCTATACCCTAGTTGCGACTCTCCTATAAAACCGTCCAATGATATTATCAGCACCTTAAAAACATCCCTTTCTGAGACCCTAACCCAATTCTACCCTCTTGCCGGTCGTTGCGTTGGCCAAACCACGGTCTCATGCAACGACCAAGGGGTACTCTTTATTGAGACGGACGTCAATTGCCGTCTCGACGATGTACTCAACTCTCCTACAAAAATTGACGTGTTGACAAAGTTACTACCCCCTTTGGATTTATTCTCTTTCGGTCAACTCCCTACTTCGGAGGTTCTTCCTCTTGCATTTCAAATCAATATCTTTACATGTGGTGGGATAGTCATAGGGTGTTACATGCTCCACAAACTCCTTGATGGGTCTTCAATTAGTACGTTCCTAAACTACTGGGCTGGCCATGCCAAAAACCACGATTTTGACTTGGTTCGGCCCAATTTTGAAGCTGCAGTCACCGCCTTTCCCCCGTCTAGTTCGAACATAGATACCACCGTCGAAAATGGAGGTGGCGGAAACCCGGGTATAGCCATGCTATGGCACCGTCGTAATTCTATCAGAGTCGTCGCTAAGAGCTTCATATTTAACAATGTAGCCATAAAGAAACTAAAGGTTGATGGGTCAAGTGAATCGGTCCCTACCCCGACAAGTTTCGAGGCTGTTGTCGGGTTCGTGTGGCGACACGTTATGCCAACCGGTTCAAGTGTTGTTTCGCTTAGTGCGAACATTAGGAATAGAACGACACCTCCGTTGCCTAGGGAGACTATGGGTAATGTAATCATAGGTGTGCACCCAAGTGTCGATAATCGGGTAGAATTAACGGATCTTGTTAAGGAGATTCATAGTCAAGTGTTGAAGTTGGAGAAAAAGGTTGAGAGTTTAAAGGGTGAGAGTAGGGTTGAGGCTTTTCTTGAATGTAGGGATAGTGGTGCCCCTAAAGGTGCAACTATTTATAATCTTTCTAGTTGGTGTAGGCTTGGATTGGATCGGGTCGATTTCGGGTTTGGAAAGCCTAGTAAGATTATACCATATGGAATGGTAAATCCTCTTCTAAGGAATTCTATAATGCTTGTTGATTATAGTGATATCAATGGTGATGGAATTGAAGTTTGGTTGTTCTTAGAGGAGAAAGAGATGCAAGTTTTAGAATCAAACTCACAGTTTCTTGCATTTGCTTCACCAGGCTAACTCTAGTGTCGCCTCTGTTTTTTGTTTTGCAATGTTTTGTTTTGTATTTTATTTTTCAATATTTACTCAAAAATAATTATCAATCAAGTCATGAAAGGTTTGTGTTGAGACCATTTCTAAATTAGATTGGTTGATGATGTCTTAAGACAAATTAATCTTATTGTTAATATAATGTGTGTCTCTTAAGTTTTAATCTTATATCTATGGAAGCTCAACTAATCGTTCAAGGTTGCACAAGAAGATCAAGAGATGAAGATCGTCATTGTTAGAGTCATAGTGTTGTATAAGAGATCATTAAACTCGATTCATGCTAAGTACTTCAAAACTGACAGTGACATGTCACTGTGGTTTCTGGCTCTTAAATATTTCGAAAATATTTAACTCTTGAAAATAGTTTTCTAAACTTTTGATCAACATTTTACATTGCTAAAAATTCTGGTTTGATCTTTATAAATGAAAGAAAGCTTTGGTTGTCTTGGAGAAGAGGTAGCTTGCACAAAAAGACACTTGCCAAAAATGGGTTGTTTACTTTTTCTTTATTTGGTCACTACCATTTATGCTCTTTCTTGTTGAAAAAACTACCCTTATTTTGTCTAAGTGTGGCTGCCAAATTAAGGTGACTAGTAAGCTTGATTACTTGTGCAAGTAATTCATTTGGCTTGCATAAGGGGTCATGGTTTCTTGTGCCTTAATTGACCTTCTTGTTGTTCAAGCTTCATTTCTTTAATATATTTAACACTTGTGTACTTCATTGTAGTGTGTTATTTTAATGTGTAGTATACTCTACTCTACATTATAAATACCACACTTATTTCATTTGAACAAGTGTGCAACAACAAAATATTTTCAAGCTTAAAAGACTTTGAGTTTTTATGGAGTAAATTATCTTTGCAAAAATCATTTAACATTTCATACTTAATTGTTTTGAAAAATATTTTTCTTAAATCTTTTACAAAGAGCTAGTTCGTTGCAACAAAGCATGTATTGTGTTCGATGATCTCGTGTTAGTACTTAATCATTTTCTCCACCGTTCATTTTGTGAACATTTTGAGAAACACTAAGTCTTGTAACAAACGAGTAGAACAAGTCTTAAGATAGAGTTATCTTGAGCAACTAGCAACTCGAAAGAGTTGGGGAAGTCTCTTGGCGGAGTAGTCTTGAGCAATAACAACTCGAAAGAGTTGGGGAAGTCTCTTAGCGGAGTAGCTTTGAGCATAAGTCTTGGTGCGGAGTAGCATTGAGCAAATAGCAACCGGAGTAGGTTGGGGAGTTGTTTTATTATTCGGGGTTTTTGTTTGTATGAGTTTACGTCAAAGATGTTTAATAAGATAACGTTGGATGTAGGTCGCGGAGTAGTGACCGAACCAATTTAAAAAACATCCTTGAGTTTTGTCTATTTCGTTTTTAATATTTCCGCTGCACTCAGATTTCACTGTTGATTCCACTGTGACATTTACTTGCTGAATCGTTGTTGAATACTTCTAACTTTCTAGTTCGAAGGGTCAACTTCTCCTTTCTTCTAAGTAGTGTCTTAGTGATCATAGATTTTTTAAAGAAGCTTTAATTAAGCTTAAAATTTTAAATAGACACCTAATTCACCCCCTCCCCCTCTTAGGTGATCTTGCCCCTGACTCTTCAGTTTGGAGTAGTATGGTGTTAATGTAATAGTATCTTGCTCGTGCGTTGCACAGATTCTAAAAAGGTTGGTTAAATGTATAATTCGTTAAGACTTTAAGCCTTTCATGTGTAAAAGGGAATGTAGAAAAATTGTAATGTTTCGTAATCTGATTAATGATCACTATTGTTTCAACATGTGATATTATTAGTTAAACTAATTGACAGTTTAACAGTAGGATAATACATTTTTTAACCTTTTATATTGTAGTTCTGAGATATGTAATTACTAAAACAAACAAAAATGACAATTCATTTGTTTTTTAATTCAATTAATATTGCATGTGTTTCATACAACATACACGTGTGTTCTCTATTTTGATCTTTCTATCTAAAATATGATAAATGACTAATATAAGTGGTCAGCCCTTAGGTCTCTTTAATCCCTTCTTTTTGGACCTTTCATCTCCACCCAACCATGTATTTGATGTCCTTTATCATTGTCAATAACTCTTGGACCGTTCTTATAGTTAATTTAATTTGTGCTATTTAATTCACATCAAAATATTCTTGTCACTTATAACTATTATATTAAATCTTGGTATCCTATAAAAGTTTCTCCTTAAATTGACCTGACCGGAATGACCGGACCAAATACACTGACCTGAATCCTACTCGCACCCGATTTGAGGACCCAATTCTGAGACTCGAAACCGAAATTGACTTGACCCTATTTAATTCAATCCGATGTTTATTACCGCTAACTGACTGTTGTCCTCAAATAACTTTAAAACAACAAACCCAAAAATAACATGAACCCGAAAGAACCCGACTCGGCCAGGCCTAACCCGAGTCTCGTAACCCCAAATAACCCAAACCCAACCTGACTGACCGCTTGGCCATGTCTGCTCACCTTACCATTATTTTCTTGGTTGGCGTATGCTCTTATATAATGCTACCTTCTTCTCTAGAAGTTTGCATATTTCGCCTTCTTGTGGCATGTGTCACAATCATCCTCAGAGAATCATCCACATTATATGGGAATGTCCCTCACTTCAAAATGTGTAGGGTTTTTGTGAGCCCTAACCTACCTTCTACTCCTTTAATTTGATCTCTAACCTATACTCTTTCAAACTCTTAATCACCCTAACTCATCTTTAATTACTTAGATATGCTCTTTATAATCATTGATTACTTTAGTCAAATCAGTGTTAGACTTCATTGACCTGCAATGACTTTCTTTTACTTATTTTGGTCTTTTGTCCATTATCTTGAAGCCTTCCTCCAAACACCTGGCAACTTAATCTTTATGTCCCATCCTGATTTCTCTTTGCACAAAATCAATGTAGTCGCCTCCTTGTGCGCAACATATGTTTTGATAGGTATGGGTTGGATTGTCGTGGTTAATTCGGCGGTGGTTAGTCAAATGTATCGTTTTTACCCATTTTGAGTAAGCTGCTTGTTATTCAGATTGACCTTCTTTTGGTACAATAGCCAATAGCGTGGTTATTTCATTACCAGCTCACTATGTCTTTCTTACTACTCCCTCCATTTCACTTTTATCGTCTTCTTTTTTCTAAAAGTAACTCTAAATTATTTATCCCTTTTTCTAAATTTGGCATGCTAAATTGGGTGGTCGGACTACCACTATTACCTCTAATCTTATAATTACCACTTCTTTTATCAAAATAGCATTGTCACCGTTCTTTCCAATTAAAGAGGTAGAGTAGTAATTTTGCATATTTTCTTAATTTTTACTAAAGTATTAGAAAGTTAGATGATAAAAGTAGATAGGAGAAGTATTATTTAATAGTATATATACTAAATATAGACTTTTTAAGTAATCTCTCTACCATTTATTTTCATGGTTATACAATAATTTTTTTTTCATTCATTGTCACGTTTCTACACCAAGTAATCTTGGCATTCGTCTTTCCCTTGTCGTTTCTCTTGTACTCGATGTTATTTGTATGATTTATTTCGTATCATAAAATTTAGAAAATAACATCAGTTAATTTATTGGAATCATAAAAGAAAAAAAGTGAAACAAATGCATAATAAGATCATCAAACTGTATAAGATAATTTTACATACCAATAAGTGGTATCTTTATCATGTTAATATAGCTAAATTAGTTACTATCTTAAATATTAATTCTAAAATTATCCTTGTAGAGACCATTTTTCCACAACCCTTTATGACTATGTATTTTTTGTAACTCGTTTTTTATTATTCTAAGTAGACCTGGCAAACAGATCTGGTCGTGTCAGGTTCGTGTCGAATTCGTGTTTGTGTCACATGTTAAACAGGTTATGAATTGACCCTCAACCCAAACCCGACCCAAATAAATTTCGTGTCGTGTTCGTGTTAACCCACTTACATAAATGGGTCATCAAGCCTCTACCCTAACCCGATAATTTTGTGTCGGGTTCGTGTCGTGTTTTCGTGTCATGTCAATTTTGGTTGGAAAGTTTTCGTGTCGTGTCATGTCAATTTAATATACAGGCCATTCGTGTCGGTTTCCTGTTTTATGACCTCAACCCAAAGCCGAGCCAATTAAATCTCGTGTCGTGTTCGTGTCGACCCATTTACATAAACGGGTCATTAAACCTCAACCCAAACCCGTTAATTTTTGTGTCTGGTTCGTGTCGTGTCATTATTTGCCGCCTCTAATTCTAAGGGGGCATTGGTTCATACGAGGGTAAGGGAAAAAGAGTCGGAAAGGGAATTAAGTGGAAAGAAACTTGATTACCCCTAATATAATTTATTGTTTGGTTGTAAATTATAAGAAAAGGGAATAATACTCATTTATTGTCCTTCAAGCCAACATGAACCACATCCACCCCGTTCGTCCACCACCAACAACACAAACCACCTTCTGCCACACCACCGCCACCACCGCCCGTGTCGTCGACACCCCACCATGCATGCAACCTATTCGCGCACCACCCTCTCTGATCCCTTCGCACAACCACCAACCCCAACATAAACAACACCCCCTACACCTGTAAAACCGCCACTAATACCCCCGAAATCTCCTCCCCCATCCCCCAAAACATGAGATATGTTTTTTTGAGGACAAGGGATGAGGTTTCAGGAGTGGTGATGGTGTTCGAAGGTGGTAGCGATGGGCAAGGGGAGAGGTCGGCAGAGAGGGGACATACGTGGCCGACGAAGTCGACGAATATGGTGGGGCCGGCGATACATATAGTGGCACGTGGCGGTTGGTGGTGGGTGAATGTGATAGTTATGGTGGTGTTTGTGACGCGGGGATTTTTGTCGCCTTCTCCCGGTCAAAACAAAATTTATAAACTCAAATACTAATGTAGTAGCGGTAGTCGAGGTCGATCCACATAGAGGTCAAGGACTAAGTACAAGTTCGTCTTAAATTATAAGCTAGCTACGCAAATCATGAAGGAATTGATATTAAGCTAAGTAACTAAGCTAAAAACTAAATCAGTCAACTAAACTAACTAAACAAGTAATAAATATAATGGTCTAAACAATAAGAAAGGCCTAGGGCTCGATTACACCACCAACAAGTTTCTTTCACATTTATAAGCATATACTCATCATCATCATCGTCATCCACCACATTCAAATTCACAAGGGGTGGGGATATATATGAAGAACATATATCAAGAACATGTTTCTCATCACCACAAAACACACAAGAAGATGAAAACTGAAGGGGAACATGAGATCGAACATAAGGCACATCCACCATAGAAGAGAAGTCCACATTTTCACTTATAGCATCAAACACAGAATAATCACAACGTTCAACTCTACTTCGTGGTCCTCTCTTAAATGTAGCCCAAATAGAATTTCGATCCTCATCGGCACTAGCCATGGTCTCAATTAAAGCTCTAGCCCTTTCAAACCTCAACTTATCAAATGGCCCTCCGGACGATATAGTCACAAAATTTATAAGAGAAGGAAGCAAATTATCAAAGAAAATAAGCATGATTTGGCAATGTGAAATACCATGGTGGGGACACGCTCTCAACAAGCCCTTAAACCTAGACCAAGTCTTACTCAAAGTCTCAAACTCACCTTGTTGGAAATTATAAATTTCATGTTTCCTTAGGGCGGTTTTAGAAGGAGGATAAAGCTTGTTTAGAAAGGCTTGAGCCAAGTCATCCCAAGTGCAAAAGGTGCTAGAAGGGTGAGAGTTTAACCATCTCTTAGCTTCACCCTTAAGACTAAAGGGAAAAAGTATGAGTTTCGTGGTTTGGTCCGATAGTCCCTCTTTCTTAACAAGGTCACAATTCGCTTCAAATGTCTCTAAATGTTCAATTGCTTCATCACTATCTATACCACAAAAGACATCTTGTCGAATCAACTCAACAAGTCCTACATCAAATTCATAATTAACTTCCACAACCCCAATCTTAATAGGTCGGTTAATATGAGTAAGGTTGGGTCTACAAAAATCACGCATCGCCATATATGCTCAAAGAAGAGACAATTCAAAAGATTACAAGTAGTGACACACAAGAAACAAGTAACACGTGACAAGTAAAATGTGAGAAGTAACAAACACGTAATTTAACAAATCTAAGACTAACTAATATCAATCCGTTGACCTCCCCGGCAACGGCGCCATTTTTTACGCGGGGATTTTTGTCGCCTTCTCCCGGTCAAAACAAAACTTATAAGCTCAACTACTAATGTAGTAGCGATAGTCGAGGTCGATCCACAGAGAGGTCAAGGATTCAGTACAAGTTCGTCTTAAATTATAAGCTAGCTACGCAAATCATGAAGGAATTGATATTAAGCTAAGTAACTAAGCTAAAACCTAAATCAGTCAACTAAACTAACTAAACAAGTAATAAAAATAATGGTCTAAACAATAAGAAAGGCCTACGGCTCGATTACACCACCAACAAGTTTCTTTCACATTTATAAGCCTCTTTAACTAGTTGTCAAGCAATCGGTTTAAGAGGAAAACGCCTCAAGGTATCTCCCGCCTCCCTCCCGGGTTCGCGGTCAATACAAGTAGTCCCGATTACCTCCCTCCCGGGTTCGCAACCGGTATCTTAGGACACAACTAGAACCCACTCCCATGGTATCCTAGCGATGGTCTAAGTCTTTAGGTCCGCATCAAATTTCCCAATTATCCCCCTCCCTTTCCCAAGGGTAGGCTTCTAATTGAAGGTCAAAGGCACCCCACCTCGGTTCCCACTCCCGTGTTCAACCTAAGTCGGTGAAACTAGCCAAGTGAAATAACGATAATCCTAAACCTAACCGGTTCCCACCGATGGACAAGGGTCAAGGAGAAAGGTCAAGACACAAAAAACAACAACAATACAAATTCCCTTAAGCAATCTCAACCGATTATTCAACAACCCATAAAAAAACGAGACCTAGTCATGTAAAATAAACAAGTCGGGGTCTAATCGAACCCTAGTGAGAATTCTACACACTAATCATAGATATAGTAATCAAAATTCCAATAATTACTCTAAACATAATACTAAGCAATATAAAACACTAAAGATTAAAACTTTAACTAATCTAATAAGATTAAATTAAATCTAGACACAACTCATATTAACTAGTATCATAAACAAACTTAAAATTATATTTATAAGGCCAATTAACAATAAAGACATGAACTTTAAGTAAATAACAAACCAAACAAGAAATAAGAGAGACTAGAAATGAACAAGAAAGAGATAGAAATTATACCAACTTGAAGGAAATTGTAGTTCTTGAATTAAATAGAGAATCAAAATACATAAAAATGGAGTCTTGTAACAAATTTAAGTAATTAAAATTGATCCTAAAATAACTAGTAGATGAAAATATGAAGAAAAATGGTGTTTTTTGTAGGGGTGAGCAAAACCGGGTACCCGATACGGTTTTAAAAACCGTATCGGATACCCGGTTTTTCTAAGGCCAAAAATTAATACCCGGATACAACCCGGTTTAACCGGGTACCCGGTTTCCGTATACCCGGTTAAACCGGGTACCCGAAAATCGTATACCCGGATCCGGTTTAATTAATAATGGTCAAAACTCAAAATTTGATTTCACAAAATTAGTTACGGCCCATTACTAGAATGCCCATATAATCTAATAGGCATATTATTACGAAACAAAACTACTTGCAAATTTAGTTTTAAGATGCCAAAATGCAAACTTTTATCGCTTCACATAAAATATTGACACTCACAAACTAGTTACATACATTGCAAGTTTCACATCTAATGATTGGCCACAAAGATTCACACACATAGTACATATCAAACCCAAAGTTTCACATACAACTTATTTTTTGCTATTTTTAATTAAACCGTATACCCGTTTTTGATTTTCCCCGACCCGGACCCGATACGGTTTTTTAAAAAACCGTATCGTATACCCGGAAATTCGTATCGTATACCCGAAAATCCGTGTAATTAAAACCGTATGCCGTATCGTATCCGTATATTAAAACCGTATCGTATATTTTTGGTCAGCCCTAGTTTTTTATGTAAACTACTCTACTCCTACTTCTACCCTTCTATTCTTCCTGCCTCTCTTCTGTGTCTTTGTTATCCCCATATAGTCAAAATAGAAAACAAAATTTTACATAGAACTTTTTTTTTGGTTATTTTTAATTAAACCGGGTCAAAACCGTATACCCGATTTTGATTTTCACCGACCCGGACCCGGTACGATTTTTTTAAAAACCGTATCGTATATCCGGAAATTCGTATCGTGTACCCGGAAATCCTTGTAATTAAAACCGTATACCGTATCGTATCCGTATATTAAAACCGTATCGTATATTTTTGCTCAGCCCTACCCTTCTGTCCTTCTTTTTCCTCTTCTTTTTGTCCTTTTGTTTGTTTCTTTGTGCTTTGCTTTTTGTCCATTTGTTCTTTGCTTGTTTCCTGTTTTCGTCCAAAAACACTCCAACAATTGGAGGCCCTTCTTTCCTTTCTTAGTGCCAGCCCACTTCTCTTTTCTTTGTTTTGTTGTATTTGTGCCAAGCCCAAATTAAAGTGGAAAGGGCTAGCATGACAATGTAATGGTTTGAATAGGCAAGTGTGAGGTAGTAATTGATGGGCCACGCCTATATTTCTTTTTGTCATTCATTGACCCAAACCGCTTTTCTACTCGATTTTTACTCGAGTTGCTACCTAC
Organism: Heliosperma pusillum; assembly: GCA_022085475.1. Taxonomy (NCBI): domain Eukaryota; kingdom Viridiplantae; phylum Streptophyta; class Magnoliopsida; order Caryophyllales; family Caryophyllaceae; genus Heliosperma; species Heliosperma pusillum. The sequence goes on along the minus strand of JAIUZE010002984.1, from coordinate 59,572 downwards.
ACATGTAAAACATCCGAGAGCAGTACCACATCCAAAAATAATATATAATTACATTAATTAAAAACTAATCGGCTAATGTGCCACCTAAGACTAAAATCAGTCGATAAAGTTAACTCGGGTTATCAAATTGAGCAAATAAGGGATAAAATGTAGGTTAAAAATACGTAAAATAAAGTGCTATCAAATCTCCCCACACTTATCTCTTACTCGTCCTCGAGTAAGCTCATAAACTGACAAAATGCATTTATTTGACAAAACAAACATAGAATTATAATAGCCGATATGAGACAATTAACGGGCTTACTCCGTCCCTTCAACTCACAACGAAACACCCATGATGTAGAGTATCTCCTTGCAAGGCAAGTAGGGTCTTGCCAAAATTGCGAAACAACCATACATTAAGCACAAAATAAAACGAAATGGTCATTTCTAATCAAAATACGTCACCTCCCTCATCAAGGCGACTAAGCAAATTCTCATTCAAAAGTCACAATTCTAAAATCCAATTTAAGCATAAAGGATAACAATCAAACACTTCAAAACCGACACCATCTCATGTGCATCTTCTAACATTGGTTTGGGACTTGTCAAGGGTTAAGGTGGAGATGGAGCGAGTTCTCTTCCGACATTAGGAATACTATAGACGAGTATGACTCTACTAGGGTCGTCCCAACTAAACTTGGCGATATGGTAAAAGTGGATAAAGTGTAAAGTGAGCCTTTAGCAAACAAGTCATTTGAAAAATGAAATTGACCCCTTATTTGACTTATTTAATGAGAACGAGAGCCGACTCATCACCACTATCTTCTTTCCTCATGACTCGGTCAATTGGTAGGCCCTTTATGGTGATAAATCGAGGAGATAATTATTTTCAACCTTTTTTTTTTTTGGTGTTTTCCTTTTTTCTTTTCCTTCTCTTTTTTTTTCTTCTTTTTTTTCTTCTTTTTCTAAACCCCTTTTTTTTGTGTTTTCTTGGGGATATTTGTTTTGAGACTACTTTGCATAAGATGAAAAGAACTCACTAATTATTGTGGAGTTGTATATTTTTTTTTTCTTTTTTTTTTTGTGAGTTTGGATAAAATAAGTGAATGGTAGGTTTTTGTGGTTTAATGTGGTTTCGCCAAGCGTAGAAGGTCACCTAAAGTCAAGTTAGTCAATGAAACGTCACATCGGGAGAGGTGGCGATGGTAGTAGAAAGCTCACCCCTCAAACACCCCATGACACAAAATTAGACTATACACAATGCTAAAGTGTAGGTTCAAGTGTTTAAAAGTTATTCTTTTCACAAAATTTGAAAATTGGAAAAATGACTAAATCAAATAGAATAAGCAAAATTATTAAAAAGAAACTACATGGTTTTGAAATTTTTGAAATTTTTGAAATTTTTAAATTTTTCAAAATATACACAATAAGACACAAGCAAACCTACACATGATACTACTAAGTTAAGAAATATAAACTAACTCATAACAACACATAATCACACAACAACGAACACCACCAAAGGCAACCAACACTCCAAAAGCACAACAAATATCCACAATGGACCAACACCACCAACATCCATACACATAGAACAACAACTCCATCCAACCAACGATAAAATCCTCCCCACACTTGAATCAGACATTGTCCTCAATGTCTAAGAATAAGGGAAGGAAGAAAGAGAGGGCGGGTAAAGGATATTACCATTTCAAGCTCGATCTTCGATTATCCCACTAAGTGAAACAATCTTCGATTCTTCAACTTATACCCACCTCCTTGTCGGTTCTTGGATCACAAGGTAGTACCTACACACAAGAAACTAAACAATCCAAAGCATAAATATGCACAAGAAGCTTGGGTTGCCTCCCAAGAAGCGCGGAATTAAGCTTGGTCACGCCGAACCATCAAACAAACTTATTCACATCAAGACATCAAAGGCACTCAAGGCCCTCAAGAGACAATCAAATGTTTGAGCATGACCTACAAAGAAGCAAATGTAGCACCAAGAGAATATTACATAAATAAGCATCAAAGGAAAAGACCATAAGAGCTTGCCAAGCTCAACTTTAACATAATCCTTTTCATCTTTCCACCCCCCAACAACACCATTCCTCTTTTCAAAGTGAGCGGGTGGGGGCAAGTCTAAATCCTCAAATGAGCCATAAGTGTGAGTAACAGACGGTTGTAAGCAAGGAGGTGGATAGAAAAGGGGAGAAGAAAAGGCTAAGTCCACACTCTTGAAAGTGTCATCACCATGATTTTCCTCTTCACACTTGGCCATTTCATCCATAAAAGCGGCCTCAATCTCAACCAACTCACTCTCCGAAAGGTCAAACTCACAAAACTCAAGATAACTACTTCCACTACCATTTAAGGCGGTTTCGATAGCATCCACTTGGGCTTCCCAAGAATCCTCAATACGATTATCCCAACAAGGTTTATCATCAAAGGGGTCTACATCACAAGAATCAAGAAAAATTTTAGCAATATCAACACCCTCCTCTTCCATTAAAAAGACATCATCAACATGGGTGATTTCACTCAAAGCCTCTACCTTATCATCCTCCATGACCCCTTTATCATCAAATTCAATAAAAGACGGGTTCATTATCTCACAAGTAGCATGAGGTGATGAAGTCAAAGCACTTGATTCACAATTAAGCATATAATCATCATCATCATCGTCATCCACCACATTCAAATTCACAAGGGGTGGGGATATATATGAAGAACAGATATCAAGAACATGTTTCTCATCACCACAAAACTCACAAGAAGATGAAAACTGAAGGGGAACATGAGATTGAACATAAGGCACATCCACCATAGAAGAGAAGTCCACATTTTCACTTATAGCATCAAACACAGAATAATCACAACGTTCAACTCTACTTCGTGGTCCTCTCTTAAATGTAGCCTAAATAGAATTTCGATCCTCATCGGCACTAGCCATGGTCTCAATTAAAGCTCTAGCCCTTTCAACGCTCAACTTATCAAATGGCCCTCCGGACGATATAGTCACAAAATTTCTAAGAGAAGGAAGCAGATTATCAAAGAAAATAAGCATGATTTGGCAATGTGAAATACCATGGTGGGGACACGCTCTCAACAAGCCCTTAAACCTAGACCAAGTCTTACTCAAAGTCTCAAACTCACCTTGTTGGAAGTTATAAATTTCATGTTTCCTTAGGGCGGTTTTAGAAGGAGGATAAAGCTTGTTTAGAAAGGCTTAAGCCAAGTCATCCCAAGTGCAAAAGGTGCTAGAAGGGTGAGAGTTTAACCATCTCTTAGCTTCACCCTTAAGACTAAAGGGAAAAAGTATGAGCTTCGTGGTTTGGTCCGATAGTCCCTCTTTCTTAACAAGGTCACAATTCGCTTCAAATATCTCTAAATGTTCAATTGCTTCATCACTATCTATACCACAAAAGACATCTTGTCGAATCAACTCAACAAGTCCTACATCAAATTCATAATTAACTTCCACAACCCCAATCTTAATAGGTCGGTTAATATGAGTAAGGTTGGGTCTACAAAAATCGCGCATCGCCATATATGCTCAAATAAGAGACAATTCAAAAGATTACAAGTAGTGACACACAAGAAACAAGTAACATGTGACAAGTAAAAAGTGAGAAGTAACAAACACGTAATTTAACAAATCTAAGACTAACTAATATCAATCCGTTGACCTCCCCGGCAACGGCGCGATTTTTTACGCGGGGATTTTTGTCGCCTTCTCCTGGTCAAAACAAAATTTATAAGCTCAACTACTAATGTAGTTGCGGTAATCGAGGTCGATCCACAGAGAGGTCAAGGATTGAGTACAAGTTCGTCTTAAATTATAAGCTAGCTACGCAAATCATGAAGGAATTGATATTAAGCTAAGTAACTAAGCTAAAAACTAAATCAGTCAACTAAACTAACTAAACAAGTAATAAAAATAATGGTCTAAACAATAAGAAAGGCCTACGGCTCGATTACACCACCAACAAGTTTCTTTCACATTTATAAGCCTCTTTAACTAGTTGTCAAGCAATCGGTTTAAGGGGAAAACGCCTCAAGGTATCTCCCGCCTCCCTCCCGGGTTCGCGGTCAATACAAGTAGTCCCGATTACCTCCCTCCCGGGTTCGCAACCGGTATCTTAGGACACAACTAGAACCCACTCCCATGGTATCCTAGCGATGGTCTAAGTCTTTAAGTCCGCATCAAATTTCCCAATTATTCCCCTCCCTTTCCCAAGGGTAGGCTTCTAATTGAAGGTCAAAGGCACCCCACCTCGGTTCCCACTCCCGTGTTCAACCTAAGTCGGTGAAACTAGCCAAGTGAAATAACGATAATCCTAAACCTAACCGGTTCCCACCGATGGACAAGGGTCAAGGAGAAAGGTCAAGACACAAAAAACAACAACAATACAAATTCCCTTAAGCAATCTCAACCGATTATTCAACAACCCATAAAAAAACGAGACCTAGTCATGTAAAATAAACAAGTCGGGGTCTAATCGAACCCTAGTGAGAATTCTACACACTAATCATAGATATAGTAATCAAAATTCCAATAATTACTCTAAACATAATACTAAGCAATATAAAACACTAAAGATTAAAACTTTAACTAATCTAATAAGATTAAATTAAATCTAGACACAACTCATATTAACTAGTATCATAAACAAACTTAAAATTACATTTATAAGGCCAATTAACAATAAAGACATGAACTTTAAGTAAATAACAAACCAAACAAGAAATAAGAGAGACTAGAAATGAACAAGAAAGAGATAGAAATTATACCAACTTGAAGGAAATTGTAGTTCTTGAATTAAATAGAGAATCAAAATACATAAAAATGGAGTCTTGTAACAAATTTAAGTAATTAAAATTGATCCTAAAATAACTAGTAGATGAAAGTATGAAGAAAAATGGTGTTTTATGTAGGGGTGAGCAAAACCGGGTACCCGATACGGTTTTAAAAACCGTATCGGGTACCCGGTTTTTCTAAGGCCAAAAATTAATACCCGGATACAACCCGGTTTAACCGGGTACCCGGTTTCCGTATACCCGGTTAAACCGGGTACCCGAAAACCGTATACCCGGATCAAGTTTAATTAATAATGGTCAAAACTCAAAATTTGATTTCACAAAATTAGTTATGCCCCATTACTAGAATGCCCATATAATCTAATAGACATATTATTACGAAACGAAACTACTTGCAAATTTAGTTTTAAGATGCCAAAATGCAAACTTTTATCGCTTCACATAAAACTTTGACACTCACAAACTAGTTACATACATTGCAAGTTTCACATCTAATGATTGACCCACAAAGATTCACACATAGTACATATCAAACCCAAAGTTTCACATACAACTTATTTTTTGCTATTTTTAATTAAACCGTATACCCGGTTTTGATTTTCCCCGACCCGGACCCGATACGGTTTTTTAAAAAACCGTATCGTATACCCGGAAATTCGTATCGTGCACCCGGAAATCCGTGTAATTAAAACCGTATACTGTATCGTATCCGTATATTAAAACCGTATCGTATATTTTTGCTCAGCCCTAGTTTTTTATGTAAACTACTCTACTCCTACTTCTACCCTTCTATTCTTCCTGCCTCTCTTCTGTGTCTTTGTTATCCCCATATAGTCAAAATAGAAAACAAAATTTTACATAGAACTTTTTTTTGGTTATTTTTAATTAAACCGGGTCAAAACCGTATACCCGATTTTGATTTTCACCGACCCGGACCCGGTACGATTTTTTTAAAAACCGTATCGTATATCCGGAAATTCGTATCGTGTACCCGGAAATCCTTGTAATTAAAACCGTATACCGTATCGTATCCGTATATTAAAACCGTATCGTATATTTTTGCTCAGCCCTACCCTTCTGTCCTTCTTTTTCCTCTTCTTTTTGTCCTTTTGTTTGTTTCTTTGTGCTTTGCTTTTTGTCCATTTGTTCTTTGCTTGTTTCCTGTTTTCGTCCAAAAACACTCCAACAATTGGAGGCCCTTCTTTCCTTTCTTAGTGCCAGCCCACTTCTCTTTTCTTTGTTTTGTTGTATTTGTGCCAAGCCCAAATTAAAGTGGAAAGGGCTAGCATGACAATGTAATGGTTTGAATAGGCAAGTGTGAGGTAGTAATTGATGGGCCACGCCTATATTTCTTTTTGTCATTCATTGACCCAAACCGCTTTTCTACTCGATTTTTACTCGAGTTGCTACCTACACATGTAAAACATCCGAGAGCAGTACCACATCCAAAAATAATATATAATTACATTAATTAAAAACTAATCGGCTAATGTGCCACCTAAGACTAAAATCAGTCGATAAAGTTAACTCGGGTTATCAAATTGAGCAAATAAGGGATAAAATGTAGGTTAAAAATACGTAAAATAAAGTGCTATCAAATCTCCCCACACTTATCTCTTATTTTTTTATAGACACATTTTTTTAGCCGCGAGAAAGCTAATCCACAAAAGTCTTGGTGCTTTCTTACTAGTTAGTACTATATATATGATAGTCAGTTAAAAAAAATGTACCTCCATAAGTGATTACAAAAATATTATTTTTTTCTAATTCAAATAGGAAAATGGTAAGCAATTTATTATTTTCTAATTTCAACAGGAAAATTGTAAATAATTAATTTTAATTTTCTAATTATAGTAGGAAAATTAATAATTAATTATTTCCTAATTATAGTAGAGAAATTTTAAATAACTAATTTTAAGTGATTTACAAAAGTTGATACTACCTTATTATAGTAGAGAAATTTTAACTAATCACTTTTAAGTGTTTTAAAAAAGTTGGAGAAAACCACGTCGCTCGTAAAAAGACTCAAATATATATAGATTGATTATTACTGTCAAATTACACAATTGTTTACCTTTTGCGCTTTAATTAAGTTGTGTATTTATTAGGTTGTAGTATAAAACAAAAAAAAAAAAAATTAAGTACACATTATTTTATTGGAGATTAACTTACAACCTAACGTCCTAACTTGTGTTATTATTCAAACAATAACAATAATACAATCCACTAACACTTAAAATAAAGTGGAGATTTTTCTTGTATGATTAACTCTGGACATTGAAGATAACACATACGGACATAACTACTCTAACAATGATCAATGATCTTTTTATCTATGGTTATATATCATAACTTGTCTAGCTACTAAAACAGTAATATCATTAGAAACCTTATTCATAATTATTTATTCCTAATAACACCATGCATTTACTAGTGAATAAATATTAGAAATATTAAGTAAAATAACTTCCAAAGACCAATAATGCTTAAAGTGATAAGAAACCTAAGGGTTGGGCAACAATGTTAGGGCTACTTTCCCGTAAACCCAACATTATTTTTACGTCCTCTTGAACTAATTCATCTCCACCTTTACTTCCATCGATTGTGAATAATTTGAATTTTCCTTTCTTCCCTTGAGAATCACGTTGTCTTCTTTGTTGAGCTCTAAATGTTGACCTCCAAATTACAATTGTAATATCCGCAAATTGACGAATTTAAATAAATAAAAATAATATAAATGAATAAAAATGTAATTCAGAAGAAAAGTATATCTAATGTATAAGTCACGTTTTTACGGGTTACGAGATGAAAGAGAAACTTGAGAGAGGATTCTCCCAATTTCAGGGTTTCACAAAATTCCACATCTATGTCTAGGAAAAAACTTAACAATCATCACAAAATTAATAATAATAATAACAAAAATAATAGTAATGATTCGCCTAATAACATGAACAGTTATCTCTTGCAAAATTCGAATACTAAATCTGTGAGAGTGGAAAGCAATGAACAGGTGTTTGAAAACACTCGACGAGAAGTTGAGCAGTTGTTGAAAGGATTTTCGTGAAATCTTCATGCGTCCCACAAAGGATGGCATCAAGTCTCTTCCTGAAGAAAGAGTAAGGGGAGTTCTAATGGCAAGACTGGGACTTTGTCAACTGAGTATTTATGAGGAAGTTGATAAACCAGAACCAAGTTACAACTCAAAGTTGAAACTTCAAGTTGAGGTGTATAGTATGAGATCAATTATTGGACACGAGCGGTTTATGGGTATGTCCTTGGTGCGAATCCTCCGCGTGAAGTAATGGAAGGTTTTCTCCGACGAATATGGAAGGATTATGAGTTTTCAAAGATTGTCTTTCTCCCTAATGGCTTTTTTGTGGTCAGGTTTGAATCTCTTGAATATCCAAACTTGGTTTTATCGAATGGAATCTTCCTATTTGATGGTAAACCTATCATTCTTAAACCTTGGGATTCTGAGACCAAAATTACCAAAGTTAATGTGAAAAAGGTGTCAATATGGGTCAAACTTGTGGATTTAGATCTTAAATTTTGGGGCTCTAAGTGCCTTGAAAAATTAGTATCTCTTCTTGGCCAATTTATTCGTAGTGATGAGCTTACTAGCAGGAAGACCTTATTAGGTTTTGCTAGGCTGTTAATTGAGGTTGATGTTGACCATGGGTTTCCTACTTCAATTACTTTTGACGATGATTTGGGTAAGGAAATAACAGTTGCTATTGAATATGAATTGCTTCCAATTTCCTGTAAATCTTGTCATGGTATTGGACATGCTGATATGCAATGTTGAAGGAAGATTGTTAATCGGGAGAGGGTGATAGTCCCTCGGCCTAAAAAAATCTAGAAGGAGAAAGAAAAGGTGCCAGTGATAGAGTTGGATCCTAAGGAGCTTCTTATACTGGGAGAAAAGTCCCAAAAGGAAAAACATATAAACCCTGATGATGTGGAAAAGGATAATGCAACTATAACCACCCCTGCTGTAACTCCAATGCCTAGGCAATTTAATTCCATTTTCACTCCTGCTCATATCCTAACTAGGATTAACAGATATGAATCAAGGTTTACTGGGAAGACTGAGAAGGATTTTATTGTTAATTTTAATACTGAACTGGCTGGTTGCGCTACTCTGAATTGATTGACAAAGGGGGTGGGGGAAAGGATAAATCCTCAAATGACTAAGATTGGAATGTGGAATGTTAGGGGCCTTAACAGACCAACAAAACAAAAAGATGTGAAGTGGTTCCTTTATCAAAATAATTTTGATTTGTTTGGCCTCCTTGAGGCTAGGGTTAAGGCCTTAGCTAAAAATAATGTTGCAAATAATGTTTGTTATAATTGGTGTTACATTACTAAAAAAAATGAGCATCCTGGTGGTAGAACATGGGTGATGTGGAAACCTTAAGTTATGGATCGCCTTATCCTGGATATGTCTGCGCAGTTCATTTATACTAAAGTCCTTATTAAGATCAATCAGGGAAGTTTCTTGGCTACTTTTGTCTAAGGATTCAATAAGGTTGAGGAAAGAGATCCTATATGGAGTTTTCTTATAGGGAGAAATATTGTTGAACCTTGGATTGTGTTGGGTGATTTTAACAATGTGGTTTATGCTAATGAGAGAATTGGTGGAATTGTGAAGGATGATGAAATTCTCCCTTTTCAAAAAACTATTGAGTACTGTGAATTAAATGATATGAAAACCTATGGCTCCTTCTTTACTTTGAACAACAAGCAACCTAGTGAGACTAGAGTTTTCAGTCGTATTAATAGAGTGATGATTAATGATATCTGGCTAAATACTTGGAGTGACTACTTTGCTTCCTTCTCCCCTGAGGGCAATTTTGATCATTGTCCTTGTATTGTCACTAATGTGTCCAAATCCGGTATTTCTAAAAGGTCTTTCAAGTTTTACAACATGTGGACTAGTACTCCTGAGTACAAATCTATTGAGGAGGAGGGCTTGAAGGTGACTCTAATAGGTACTCTTATGTTTAGAGTGTGTCAGAAACTTTAAGGGCTACAATCAAAACTTAAAAATCTAAATAAGGCCCTTTATTCTGATTTAAAAAGGAACACTGATAATGCTTATCAGATTATGATTGACTGTCATAAAAATCTTCATGCTGATCTTAGGAATGTGGGCCTTATGGTTATGGAGAGACAAGTTAGGGATTCCTATAATATGCTCCTGAATGCTAAAACTATTTTATGAAACAGGGGGCAAAGTGTGACTGGACAAACTTTGGGGATTCTAATTCTGATATGTTCAATCATGTTATCAAACAAAGGCACTAATAAGGTGTTGAATATTGAGTCTAGAGATGGTAAAGGGTGTTTTGATACCGATGACATTCTGAATGCCTTCCTTGACTATTATAAGGAGCTGGTTGGTAGTTCTTCTGGGGCAAATGATGTACTGAAGAACATTGTGCAAGAAGGAAATATTGTGCATATAATGTACTGGGAGGAGATGATTAGATTGCCATCTGATGGAGAAATTTAAAAATGCCTCTATTCTACTCCTGATGAAAGTGGACCTTAGAAATGCATATGACTCCATAGAGTGAAATTTTGTGGAGCAAATGCTTGAAGCTCTGAACTACCCTCCTAAGCTCATTAAGATGATTATGATCTGTATAACTATGACCTCTTACTCTCTTGTCATTAATGGTCAAACTCATGGGTTCTTTAAGGGTAAGAGGGGACTGCGTCAAGGTGTTTGAAGAGTCTATGGATCCTATGGATCCTAGGAAATACTCAAGAGGGGGGGAGGTGAATTAAGTATCTACCACTTTTTCATATTTGATCGAATGATATTTATATCTTTATATTTATTGGTTAAATTCAAACAATACAAATATCACACAATAATAAAAACAATAAATACGATAAGTAAATATGCACAGCGGAATTTTGAAGTGGTTCAGCTTCACACCCCGAAGCCTACGTCCACTATTGTCGATTAATTATTTTAGTACCTCTCCTCGAATTACAAAATAATCAACTCCTTTTTACAACTAACTATAGCTGTAATAATGAGTATCGTTAAACACTCGACTTCCTTTCGCTACAAAGAAAGTAATAAGAGTATCTCAAAAATTGTTCACACAATTGAACGAATAAGAGATTAATCTATCAGCCACACAATTGTTCACCCAAACTACCAACCACGGTGCCACCAACTAGCATACTTTCGGGTCCAAGGCACACCGTACACACAATGGGTCTTACCGCAGCAGGTCACCCCAGACCCATGTCATAACCACGTGCATTGTCCCTTCTGTTGTGGTACCATGAAGAGCGATCCCCAGAGTCTACGGAGCCGGTTTCCACTACCGCTCCTTATAAACAAACGCAACAACACCAATGCAATCACAACACAATCCAAACTCCAATGACATGTCACAACCATATCGCAATACACATCTAAGAAATCAATCACATATACATCAACTGCATAGGATTCAGCTACATTTTAGCATTCAAGCAATCATCAACAAATAGTAGTCCAACACATGAAGTATTTCCAATGGAGTCCAAATATCACTCCAAGACAAGTCAAACAAGTAGGAGGAGAATAACGTCATTTCATCAAACACCTTGCCTACATGTCATTAATCATACAATCACTACTAAATCTATCAGCACTAATTCATAAGGACTGTCGCGTACCAAAAACAATGATAATTACCCTTAGAGAGGCTAACAACAATAAATGTAATTTGAGAAGTAAGGGGTTGATCTTGGGGAAACGGGTGACGCTTTACAAAATGTTATGATTTGATTTATTTCCTAAAACAATTAGTTTGAAAGGTGTGTTGATTCAAACTATATATGAAAACGAACTTAAGTGACAAAGGATTTAAACTACAAAACGAATACGATTGAATGTTTACAATTAAAAAAAGAAAAAGGTCTAGGGAGTCGGAATCACATGTAATTTAGTTTCAATAGCGTTGTTGACTACGTGTCTAAGAAAGTTAAAGTTACCCAAGTCTCTAATGGTACATTCCTTCCGGTCATTACTGACTATATGACGAATCCTAGCGTCCTTTCGATTCTTACTGGGTCGTTAAACTACTACTGCCAGTCCTACTATCTACCCCGACTTTTGTTCTTAAGATAGAAGGTGACGGATACAAACAATCAATCATGGCCACTCATTAAAGTTTGTCATAAGACTTAGGCAAAGAAGTAGAGATAACAAAAATAATGTCTACCCAAAATTAACAATACTAAAGATTAAATAAATCTGCTAACCCATCCCTAGAAATATAGGACTACTTCTATATGCATTATTAACAAAAATATTAAAACTACAACTGCTATATTTAAAACAACCAACATGATAGATTATGATATGAATTTAGTAATTATGACAATATTATGACTATGGTAATTTAAGATGAAAATGATAAAGGAAAACTAACTATATGACATTATTTGGAATAGTGACATTATAATACTCTAGTATTTCTATATTGATAAGTTGATGATTTATGATAACAATAAGTTATTAAAACTGAAATTCATAATTTAGACAAGGAAATGAAATAAACTAGTATTTCTATGTTCCTAAGTTTACTGTTATCGGGGAAAGTCGGGTCATGCATACCATTAATTCGAATCGGGATTTCCGCCTCATGCATTTCATTCTCCGTGTCTCGAACACCGCTTCCTTCCCCTTATTCCGTCCTCCTAGCTCTCTTAGTCGAGGCGTGGTGCTCATTTTGAGGGCCATTTTTCTGAAAAATTGTGTTCATAGTTTAGCGATTGAGCAAATAGCATCGTAATCACTTTCAAATCATTGCTTAATAACTTAGTTTTACTCTCAATTATGAACTAAAGAAATTTATTTAGCATACTAGAAATTTGAAAAATCAAAAACCCCAAAGTGGAGTTAGGGTTTGAGAAAATCTAATATTCTACTAAAACTAGAGTAAATCAAAGCTTTAAACAAAAGATTACTTACTTTGGATGGATTAGATGCCCAAAAGATGAAGATTGATGGTAAATATGCTACAATAGTGGGTTATTGAGGAAATAAGAGAGAAAATTAGGAAGGAGAAGAAGTAGAAGTGCATGAGTAGAATGAAGAAGCAATGACATTAGTCAGATTTTTAGCAATTAGCGGAATTCGTGGAAAACCACGTCGCCTATCAAGTTCGGCAACCCCGATCGGGCTTGAATTTTTCTCCGAGTCTTGAATTTGCTTCTAAATTTTTGTGCTTTACCTTTTAGCTACGCCCCCTATCTTACAATAATATAAAAAGGCTTGTTGAGCCTCCATTGAAGTGACACGTGTCACGTGTCCATTTCTTGCCACGTGTCACCTCTATAATTAACAAAAAAAAAAAAAAAAACCTACATAATTATTGTACTTTAATTTCATTTCTCTTGCCTTTTGGTATACCTTGACACAATAAAAAAAAAAATTAAATATCTCAATTAATTCCCATTATTGCATTTTCATTACCAACTATTTGTAATTTTTCTATACAATAATATAAAAAGGCTACATTGAGTAGCTAATAGAATGATACATGGCGAGGTACAATTCCACGTTAAATTAAAAATAATCTATACTATATTATAAAAAGTCAAACTGAGCGATGTGTTGAAGCCACGTTGACGTGTCGTCATTGACATCTAACCAAACCTCCATATAGCTTATGTGAGTTTTGCACACTTTCATTACCGTCTTAGGCTCCCACTAACTAAAGACTATTCACCTTCTTTTAACATTAAAATGATAAATACCGCGATATCTATACAATAATATAAAAACGTTAGTCGATGAGTGATAAAAAAATCCTACGTGGCATAGCTATATGGCTTCTAAACAAGAAAAAACAGACATTGTAGTCTGTAGAGCATTCTATAATTTCATCGACATAAATGAAAAAAAAAAAAGAAAAAAAAAAGAAGTTTTTAGCATTCCTTTTTCATTGCCTATTCATCTTCCCCAACCGAACAAGTGCTTCTTCCCAAAATTGAATGACACAAATTAATGTTTATGAATGATGAATTACCATATCACAAATCGATGTTACGAATAATTCAATTACTTTATCAATTAATTGATTAGCTAATTACTACATGGCTCATCGTCTTCATACGTTTCTCCCCCCAAGTTGGCTATCAATGGTAATTAATGTTACGAATGCTTTGTTACAAATTCCGTATTTAACTCTGTTGCTACTTCGCTTGATCTACGCTGCCGGTATCTTCATCTTGGACCTTCAAACTTGCGTTTCTATTTGCTTTTTTGTTGCTATTGACATTGCCGGAATGTATACGATATAAATTAATACAGTATATAGTTTGTTTGTTTGTGTTTTGTTAAAGCTAATATTATACTCCGTATTTCAATTTTCAAGTGAAGATTTTATCTGATTTTTGCAGGCTTGGGTCTGATTGATTTAATAGTATGCTTCACGGACTACGAATTGTTCACGTATAATCATGGTAAGTGCCCGAACCTACAATTTTTCCTACAAAAACTTACTAACCCCAAATCGTAGCATTTTGGAAAAATATTTTGATTTATATTGGTCATTTTTTAGAAAAGTAATGACACTCAATTTCAGTTTCGGACACATGAATGCAATTTTGGATGCGGGTAATAAACTCTACTGCTCAAAACACAATTGATATGTTTCATGATATTGAAATCTAACTGGGTGTTATGAGTGATGGACTGATGGATATTAGTCATGAAGATGAACTATGTTTTTTGCTTCCCTTTTGCGGTCAACTTATGAAATTTTATTTCTTTATTAATTAACCACTACTTCTACTAACATATCTGTGCAAGGATTTAAAATACAAGCAAAAGTATCAAAAACTACTAGAAGAATGGAAGCTCAAATGCAAACCGATGGCATTTATAGCATACCTGCATGCAACATTTATATCTTCTATAGATTGTATATAAATAGTTAAAGGCACTACTCCCTCCATCTCATTCATTTGTTTGTCTTTTATATTCGTTATTTGTTAGGGGTATTTTTTAATAAAGACAAACAAATAATTGCGACGATGGAGTATTACTTTGTTGTCCAGAATAAGGGCAATGTTTCAATGTCTTTTATTATATTATTTGTTAGGGGTATTTCAAAAATATAGTTTAGTTATGTCTCTTTTATCTTACTATATTAAGAAGGGTTCACGATTATCTGAACATGGATAAATAAGTATTTTTAAGAATGGTCTCATGCTCGACATCAATCCATTGATTAAGAAAAGTCATCATAAGAAAATTCCTATTAACTAAGTAAATCAACTAATAATCATCTCATTTAATAGTTTTACCTCTTAATTTTATCATAACGATTTCTTAGTTTAGTGATTCGGACGGAGTTATTGTGGACAATAGCTTACAGGTTCAAATCTCCTCTAGAATTTGTTTGGAAAAAATCATCAAAATGTTAAGCAATAAAATAAAGGTTATTTTTATATAAAACTCAAATGATAAAGTAAATACCTAAACTTTATTTTTGAAATATATATGCGTTCTTTGTTTTTTTTTTGGTTTGTTTGTGTGAAAGTGAATTGTTAACAAGGTCATGTTAATTGTCTACCAATCAATCAAGAAGAGTGCAATTAAGTATTAATGAGCCCGTCAACTTAACTACCTTCTCAACAAGAGTGTAATAAAATAAAACTGAGGTTTATTAATAAGAACGTTCAAACAAATACAACTCTTTCTCAATCAACATTAAACAAATGATTCGGATGAGGAGTTAATAATAGTATCATGAATGTAATATGAGAGATTTGATAATAGAATAAGGATCTTAGACAATTGTTTCCTTTATAGCTTATTGATCATTTGAGGAGAAACCAATCGAGATCATATAGACTATTTATTATAGATATACAAGTATGGCACGCAAATCTTAAATAAACCTGTGAGTTTCACGGGTAATAAAACTAGTTGGGTATTACTAACCCTGGTAGGGGTCGTAATGATTGTACAATACCGTCTTCCCTTGTCATTTTTTCTTAACCTGCGATTTTCATTTTATTTAATCGAGAACCCGCAATTTATTTTGAAATATAAAGCGTTAAAACATGAAAAATAAATGTCTTAGCTATTACATCAAAACCAGATTATTGAAAAAACATAGTCTCTAATAAAGAAAAACCAAAATATTGTCTAAAAAACATTAAGGTACGAGTTGCCTCCCGAGAAGCGCATCATATAGTCGTGCTAGACTATGATCATCCTTTCTAGCTCTTTTGAAATTGGGGCTCCCTTGTATCCGAGCTCTTATTCTCCTTGTCCTGGTTTAATTTATCCATTGCATTACCTCTCCTCACATCATTCCTTTAAACATGACTCTTATTGACCCTAAAAACGTTAATTAATAAAAGTGGAGGCGTGGAACGAACCTTGAAAGGATTAGTTAGGTCTAATAGTGCTGACTCAAGTCCTTTAGGAGTGGTGCTACTAGTGTTCTTATTGTAAAGAAATCGAAAAATTTTCACTTCTAAATTCATTGTTCATTCTTTAACATTTATGATAGCTCATCCGGTGTGTAGAAATGGCCTTCCCCATATGACCGAAGAGTCGAACCCTCCGGTTGAAAACATGAAATAAAAGTCAACTGGGATTATGAAATTGCCTACCCGAACGGGTACATCCTCTACTATACCCAATGTTTGCTTTGTGGACCCATCCGCTAATTGTAAAGTAGAACATGTGTATTTCATTTGATTTACATTGAGCTCATGATATAAATCAAAAGGCATAGTACTAATGCTAGCACCAATATCGCATAGAGCACTTTCAATAAAATATGAGCCTCTGGTACAAGATATGGAAAAACTACCTAGGTATTTCAACTTAGGTGGATAAATGGTTCTACCTTCGTTAAACGATTGAATAAACTAGGTGTCGTTTTGGCAAGATGAGCTTTGTGAGATGTTAAAAGCAAGCTTGGCCTCAAGTCTCTCTATAACGACTTTGTTTTCTTTAAACTTCTCATGATATTGAGTCACCAAATACCCTTGTGTTTCAAGAATTCCGTTGATCATCCTTTCAAATTTACTTATCCCTTGGTCTAAATTTTGGTTGGGTAAAGTTTTGTGTTTGCTATAAAACTCATGAGGTAATTTAATTTGGGTTTCAAAATTGAAGTTTTACCTTCCTTGTAGTAATGCTCTCACAAACTAGGGTGTCCTCTGCGATATCTCCACACTGGTCATAATTTTCAAGGTCACGTAACTCCTTAACAACTTCCTCCACTCGATTTTTAAGAATCCTTATCTCTTGATCCCATGTGAAGGTGTCATGAGGTAAGCTAGCTTCTCCCCTACCCTCTTCTTGTGTATCATCATGGTGGTTTGCATGAATAACATTTATTGTGACCACTTGAGGTTTCTCTCCTTTTGGGTGAGGTTTTTGTGCTGATTTTGAGAAAGATGGAGTAAGTTGGGCAACTTTTCTTTGTAAGGTTTTTATGGTGTTGTTAAGGGTGTTTGTGGTTGAGAAAAATTGTGATGTTAGAATATTTTGAGCTTGGATTACTTGCGCCAATTTGGCCTCAATCCTTGACATGTTTTGGCTATAAGGTGAGGATAGGTAGGGTTGGGGGCGAAATCCATATGGGTATTAAACATGCGGGTTGTAGGGAGTTTGAATTTGGGGGTTTGGGTGAGAAAACATATGTGTTTGGAGAGATTATTTCCACATTTTTGGGTGATGTGTCTCATTCCTCTACAAATTTCACTTGGGTGAGTTAGTGGCGGAAAGTTATGTGAAAAGCTTAGGCGATGTATGTCTTGGATATGCCGTGGAATGGACTTTAGAGACACTTCCGATTCACCATGGTTGTCCCTACATGGAAAACCAAGCGATATTTCAGTGCCAATATCACAGGGGTTTATTTTTTGAGTTTTCTTGTGCCTGACCCAAGTCTCATGTGAGTTCTCCTCAATTATTTTTGGGGATCCTAGTAAATGGGAGTTTGTTTGGACCATTTATTTTGTGGATGAATATTTAAGGCGAAAATCAAAGACTAAGCTTTCCCAATCAAATTTTCATTTCCTCCTTATCAAGGCGGGTTATCCACCATTTTTCTTTTCCACAAAGTGAGAAAGGGAAAAGTACCGCTCTAATTTGGTTTTGGGTCACCCCATCTTACTTAATGGGTTGACAAAGTTCATTGACAAACGGTTTGAATGTGGTGGTTTGGTCCTTCTATTGGGCCTCCACAAAATTAACTCTTTTCTATTAAAGCAAAGAAAGTTGGGTGAACCTTTAGATGACCTTTTGAAAGAGCAAAACTTCTAGGCCGAACTTTGTCATTGGATTTCACCATTGTTGGAGCACCAACACACAATAAAATAAGTAATAGATTGTTAATGAGATGAACCTTAAGTGGCAAGTTGCACCTTAAGTATATAAAAGCTAGATAAAAATCAATTATTTACAAATAATCAAAATCGTGCTCTCCAACAATGGCGCCAAAATTTGATGCAGGTTGTCGCGTATCCAAATCAAAGATAATAACCCTTGGAATAGGCCAACAACAATAGATATAATTAGGGCACTAAGGGGTCGATCTCTGGGAGACGGGAGACATTTTGAAAAAAGTTGAGATTTGAATTTTTTACCTAGAACGATTAGATTGAGAGGTGTGTTGATTCGAACTATAAATTAAAACGCTCCGGATCATTATATTACCGACTATATGATGAATCCTAGCGTTCTTTCGATTCTTACTAGGTCGTTAAACTACTACTGCCAGTCCTACTGTCTACCCGAGCGACTTTCGTTCTTAAGATAGAAGGTGACGGATACAAACATTCAATCATGGCCACTAATTAAAGATTTTCATAATGCTTAGGAAAAGAAGTAGAGATAACAAAAATAATGTCTACCCAAAATTACCAATACTAAAGATTAAATAAACTTATGCTAACCCATCCCTAGATATATAGGACTAGTTATGCATTATTAACTAAAATATTAAAACTACAACTACTAAATTTAAAACAACTAACATGATAAATTATGAAATGAATTTAGTAATGAGGACAATATTATGACTATGGAAATTTCAGATGAAAATGATAAAGGAAAACTAACTATATGACATTATTTGGAATAGTGACATTATAATACTCTAGTATTTCTATGTTGATAAGTTGACGTTTCATGATAACAATAAACTATTAAAACTGAAATTCATAATTAAAACAATTGAAACTAAAAATTATGAAACTAGCAATACAGAAATAAAAAAAGATTAAGAATTACATTAAATATTTAAACAAGATAATTGAGAAGTGTAAACTGAAAATGTAGAGTGGCCACTACAAACTAGAACAATAACAACTACTATGCTAAACTAAAACAAAGAATAACAATTGAGAGAAAAGATATGAAGTTAAACTATGTTTTTTGTGTTTTTGCTTGCGATGTGATGATTTGATATGCTTCTGAACAACTCTTTTTATAGCTTTTGAAGGACGTCTGGAATTAAATTCCCATTAGTATAGCAATAAAGATCAAGCGAAGGAATCGACGAGTGACTAGAAACAACGATCTCGATCGGTCAACCAACCCCGATCGTGGACGCACTTTCCCAAGCGTCCTTTCGAACTCTTTCAGCAAATCCTTTGATCACGCATCCCAATTCTAAAAGACCGATATGGGATGTGATTTCCACCTTTAAGAGCTTAATTGAATGTTTATCCTTGACTTTCATTGACCCCTATAGCATAGTAGCTTAGGTTAGGGGTTACGGAATGATTCATTTCGAGTTTTTGTTTGATCGATTTTCTTTCTGGGAGAAGCCAATGCTACCAGTATTTCCTTGTTTTGACCAAAGCTTTCTTTATTTAACTTTGAGTGCAAAGGTAAATGCCAAAATAGTAGGAAAAACCGCTTCATTTCCTATAAAACAAGACAAGGCACACAAATCAACTATAATACGGAGTAAGCTCATAAATCACTTCGTAAAGTGCATAAAACATGTAAAAAACGTGCCAATTGAATACTAATAGTCTACTAGAATCCGACTCTAGACAACACAAATACGAAGATCCCAACAACTAATAGGAAACCCTTAAATGTTGAAAATAAGGAGATATGGAGATGAAGAACTCACCAAGAATTTAGGATAGGAAGGGAAAGTCCAAACCAAGATAACAGTTCCACAACCACAAGATCCAATGATGAAGATTTGAAAGAGTTTTATGGAGTTTTAGAGAGAGATTTAATTTGGAGAGATAAGATAAAAGTAACAAAACCGAGGCCTACTATAATGACCTCTTCAATAAGACCTAAAAATATTTTTTGGAAAAGGTGAAACCGACATCAGCTCGGTCGAGTAAAGTAAACTCGATCGAGTTTACGATACACAATCGAGTGGCTAGGTGTTGGCTCCTCACTCTCTGGACCATTGCCACTTGGCAACCCGATCGAGTCACAAAAAACTCACCCACTTACTCGGTCGAGTCACTACAATACTCGACCGAGTGCACCCCCTAGTCGGTCGAGTGACTATAAAACTCGACCGAGTAAAAACAAAACTTGATCGAGTAAAGACCCACTCGACCCCGGTCTAAGACTCCTAGTACACCATCTTAACGACAAGCTTGAATAACACTGATGCAAGGTCTATGGAAGACACAAGTATTACACGGTGTTAGTAGCATAGTTAGTGTAAATCAGTGGTAAACGTGTCAGGAATTTAATGTGCAGCTTATATGGAATGCTTTAGTAGGTCAGTGTATGTGTATTGGTGGTGGTTCATGATAGGTGTCAAGGTAGTGTGAAGTGTAGGCTTGTCGGCCACCAACCGAGCGGTATGTTTTGAAACAGGTTGTAAGTTTGGGGAGTTCATGAAAATGGAAATTTAAATCGTAATTTTGTTCAATGATAAAATTAGGCGCCTTATATATCATTTGTAACAGTTAAGCCCCATAAGTTTAGCTGAAAGTGAAATTAAACCACATTATTTGATTTTTTTATGAATGTTTCATCAAAATTCATTTGATAATCCAATCAATCATATATATATATATATATATATATATATATATATTATATATATATATATATATATATATATAATATATTATATATATATATATATATATATATATATATATATATAGATATATAAACTTGATTTTTATAACCTTATGACTTTTATACAATATATAATCATAATAGCAACTATTTCTGATAACGTTACAATTGTTATTTATATGTAAGACTAGCTTGATCATGAAATTATATCATTTTTTATTTTGATTAATACAGATGGATATAAAATTCTTCTTTAGATGAATACATAATTTTATAAAAATTATTATAGTTGAAACTAGTAATTTTTATTTGTTATTAATTACATAATATAGATATGAAATGAACTTTTGTGGAAATTTTACTGAAAATAAAAAACATTGTGGTTGAATATCACTTTTTTTATTTAAGTTAAGAGTCTGGATTAATACAATTGAAATTTAAGGGGCTCAATTTCACCATTTAACAAAGTCAATAGGTTAAATTGCCACTTTTGCGAAGTTCGCATAAGAATAAGCTTGAAAAATTAGCAGTGAATTAGTGATGGCTTATCGCCTTGCGGCGGCCAAGTATAGGGGGCTGATCGACTGGCCGACAATCTTGGTTGTAAGAATTATTATATTAATATTATTTAATTCTCTATTGTGTGGACCTAATTACTGATATTAGTTGCCTTAATTAAATAATGGTTAAATATATTGTTTCGGGTTTTTATTAGGAGTCCTAGTTTAAGTAGATTATGGTAAATAGTTACAGGCTATTTACATAACTGACTACTTATTCCATAAAGCCCCTCCTGCCACCTCTCTATATAAGTACACCTGTTTGTGCTTTAACCTAATTCATTTTTATATCAGCAACACACAGAAAGAAAGTGAATTAGAGAATAAGGAAGGTAGGAGAAGGCAAAGCAATAAGGGTTTATTCTTTATCTTTCTCAAGTAACTTTATTATCAGATCTGATGGCTGCACCACGTAAGTACCTTTCAGTAATTATTGCTTTAATCAAGATCCTATAATTTATGTTTACATGTGGTATCAGAGCATGGTTGTGATTATAGTTGTAATTCTGATTAATGTTCTAATTATGTTTTTATGAATGAATTTAATGTTTTAATCATGATGTTGTAACATTCATTCATAATTTATTGTATACCTCATGATTGATAGCGTATCCTGTTATGATGATCGTTTCCGCTGCCTAATCGAATTATTTCGTTTTATTTTATTTATGATGATTATTTATGATGATGTTTTGCGCTGCCTAATTCGATTTGAATGATTATTATGTTTATTATGCGTATGAATGCCGTCTGTTGTCTAACCTACTCGATCGAGCTAATGCTCACTCGATCGAGGCGGTTTGTTTATGCTTCTGCTCGATCGAGCTAACTGCCTACTCGATCGAGTCTCTTCTGATTTGCTTCTGCTCGATCGAGCTGATGGTGTACTCGATCGAGTGGTTCCTTTTTGCCTTGTTCTCGATCGTGCTAAAGTCTTTCTCGATCGAGATGCCTTGTTTAATAATGATGTTGCTCGATCGAGCTAATCTTCTACTCGATCGAGCCCTTATGCTTTTAATTCTGCTCGATCGAGCAAGTGCTCTACTCGATCGAGCCCTTATGCTTTTATTTCTGCTCGATCGAGCAAAATGCTCTACTCGATCGAGCCCTTATGCTTTTGATCCTGCTCGATCGAGCTATTGTTTACTCGATCGAGGGGTCTTGTTTTGCCTTGTACTCGATCGAGCTCAAGTTGTACTCGATCGAGGGGTTCTTCTTTATTTTCTTCTCGACCGAGCTAAAGTTGTTCTCGATCGAGGTATTTAAGTTTATTTTCTACTCGATCGAGCTGATGTTGTACTCGGTCGAGGTCTTCCCGTGCTGTTTCAATACTTATTGTTCGTCTTCATTGTATGCTCGCATAATATTATGTTACTATGCTTAAAGGAGACCTTCGCATTATGACAAGTTGAAATTCACCACAGTGATTTCATCTCGTACGCGATCAGATCTCATAATGTAATTGGGCATTCACATTATGTTGACGTTCACCACAGTGAACTCAAATTATGCAGTGAATATCCGACTAAGCATACATCCTTATTGGAGACTAATTATATATTATGTATCGATTAAAGGAGACCTTCGCATTATGACGAGTTGAAATTCACCACAGTGATTTCATCTCGTACGCGATCAGATCTCATAATGTAATTGGGCATTCACATTATGTTGATGTTCACCACAGTGGACTCAAATTATGCAGTGAATATCCGACTAAACATACATTCTTATTGAATATTAATTATATCTTAAGTATTGATTAAAGGAGACATCCGCATTATGACGTGTTGAAATTCACCACAATGAATTCATCTCGTACACGATAAGATCTCATAATGTATTTAAATTGGGCATTCACATTATGTTGATGTTCACCACAGTGGACTCAAATTATGCAGTGAATATCCGACTAAGCATCTAATGGGGTGAAATAACTCGTATTAAGGTTTTACCCACAGGTAACCTAACATTAAAGTAAAACACCCAATAAAGAGAGTATTCTTGATTATGTAATTAAGCGTGCGTAGGTTGTCCACAGATACTACCCATCGCCTAATGAATGTTTATAAGTTACTCATTTAAGTTTCAAGTCTTAGTCATAATTGTTATTGTGTGATAAACTCAAAGCCAATGTTCTAAGCATTATTCATAATGCAGTACCGTTGCAAAGCTCTCTCAATAACATGACAGTCTTTGCTTAAAGTTCTTACGAATTACCACTGCACTAAACATTAAGTCCTCCATTTCGGAGATAGGCTGTACTACAGCCAGTAAGTACATGGAAATCATTAAGGAACGCTTTCAGACTACCGAGAAAGCGGTAGCTGGAAGGCTTATGTCTGAACTTATCCCCCGGCACATCATGTGCATCATGTAAGCGGGAAATCTAAAGGTAAGTTTAGAAACAGAAAGGGCATTAAGTTAAGCCCTTCTGATAAACCGTCTGCAACTGGCATAAAGAAGGAAATTAAGAAGCAGTAAAGTTGCCTTTTCTGTAGGAAACCTAGGCACTTTCAGCAAGACTGCATAAAGCGTGAGAATTGATTCGAAAAGAAGGGTAAGCTTTTGGCTTTAGTATGTTTCGAATCAAATTATGATGAAATTCCTTCTAATACATGGTGGCTAGTTACAGGCTCTAATGAAAGTTCCTTCTTCTTGTGGCATAAACGTTTGGCCCATATTTCAAGAGAAATAATGAACATATTAGTTAAAAACAATATGTTACCTTCTCTTGATTTTACGGATTTTGGGACGTGTGTGAAATGCATTAAAGGTAAGCAAACCAAACACACCAAGAAAGGGTCCACAAGAAGCACTGCGTTATTAGAAATTATACATACAGACATTTGTGGTCCTTTTGATGTTCCCTCCATGAGCGGAGAGAAATATTTCATCACATTTATCGATGATTATTCACGTTATTGTTACCTTTACCTTTTGCATGAAAAATCTCAATCAGTAAACGCCTTAGAGGTTTACATTAAGGAGGTTGAAAGGCAATTGGGAAAGAAAGTGAAAATCATACGGTCAGATAAAGATGGTGAATATTATGGCAAATATGATGAATCAGGACAACATCCTGGTCCATTTGCAAAACTCCTTGAAAGTCTGGGTATTGTCCCTCAGTACACAACTCCTGGTTCTCCATGGATGAATGGTGTAGCTGAGAGGCGTAATCGAACCCTAGTAGAGGCTGTAAGGACAATGATGAGTAGTACCAATTTACCCATGAAGTTGTGGATGCATGCCCTTATGACTGCTGTGTATGTTGGAAACCGGGTTCCCAGTAAGGCAGTTTCAAAGACAACATTTGAACTGTGGAAATGGTGGAAACCGAGTCTTCAACATTTGCATGTATGGGGATGCCCAGCAGAGGCACGCATTTATAATCCACATGAAAGGAAACTCGATCAAAGAACCATTAGTGGGTTCTTTATCGGTTATCCAGAAAAGTCTAAAAGGGTATAGGTTTTACTGTCCTACACACAGAACAAGAATTGTAGAAACCGGAAATGCCAAATTCCTTGAGAATGGCGAAGTTAGTGGGAGTGATCAGGTAAGGGATGTCATAGTCAATGAAGTTAGGGTGACAATTCCAGCTTCCTTGCCCCCAATTTCAATGATGATGTTCCACATAATGATAATGTTGACCCAGTCAATATTGTGGAACCTAACGTTGATGACCCTCCACTCCCGAATGATAACATTGCCACTGAAGTTGTTGATACAGCCCCTGAAATCGTATTAAGAAGGTCCACAAGACCTAGAAAGCCAACTACTTCAGATGACTATGTGTATCTACAACAATGTGAATTTGACATTAGTATTGATAATGATCCGGTTACGTTTTCACACGCTATGAATTGTAATGATTCCGATAAATGGATTAATGCCATGAAAGAAGAAATGGAGTCTATGGCTAAGAATGAGGTCTGGGAGTTGGTCAATTTACCAGTAGGTCATAAGGCTGTCGGCTGCAAGTGGGTCTTTAAGATCAAGCGCGACTCCTCAGGTAATATTGAACGACATAAAGCCAGACTGGTAGCTAAAGGCTTTAATCAGAAAGAAGGCATTGATTATAATGAAACCTTCTCTCCAGTTTCTAAGAAGGATTCATTACGGATCATTTTAGCTTTTGTAGCTCCTTTTGATTTAGAGCTACATCAAATGGATGTGAAAACGGCATTCTTGAATGGGAGTTTGGAAGAAGAAGTCTACATGGCTCAGCCTGAAGGCTTCATTATTGATGGCAAAGAGGACAAGGTCTGTATATTAAAGAAGTCCATTTATGGACTTAAGCAAGCTTCCCGACAATGGTATATTAAGTTCCATAATACCATTACCTCCTTTGGGTTTCAATAAAACACTGTTGATCAGTGTATATACCTGAAGATCAGTGGGAGTAAGTTTGCATTTTTGGTCCTATATGTCGATGACATACTTATAGCAAGCAGTGATTTGGGACTATTACGTCGAACTAAAGATTTCCTATCAAACAGCTTTGAGATGAAAGATATGGGAGAGGCGTCCTATGTGATCCGGGTGGAAATATCTCGAGACAGATCACAAAGGACATTAGGGTTGTCTCAGAAAGTCTATATCAGTAAAGTCTTAGAAAGATTCAACATGGTAAAATGTAATCCCAATGATGTTCCTATTCAGAAAGGGGATAAGTTCAACTTAAGTATGTATCCTAAGATTGAGCTAGAACGAAATACCATGAAAAACTTTCCTTATGCATCTCTGGTTGGAAGCTTAATGTATGCGCAAGTCTGGTACATACCTGACATAAGTTTTGCAGTAGGTATGTTGGGTCGATATCAGTCCAATCCTGAAATGGGTTATTGGATATGCTGACTCAGATTTTGGTGGATGCGTGAACTCAAGGAAAAGCACTTTTGGTTATGTGTTTGTTTTAGCTGGGGGAGCAATCTCCTGAAAAAGTGCTAAACAAACAATTATTGTCTCATCCACTATGAAAGTTGAATTTGTAGCGTGCTTTGAGGCTACTATTCAAGCTTTATGGTTGCGGAATTCTCCTTCAGGGCTTAGCATTATGCATTATGATGCAAGGCCGTTGAGAATTTATTGTGATGATACCGCATCGATCTTCTTTTCAAAGAATGACAAGTATTCTAAAGGAATAAAGCACATGGAAATGAAATACTTGTCAGTTAAGGAGGAAGTTCGGAAAAACACTGTGTCAATTGAGCACATTATGACTAGTGCTAATATAGCAGATCCTTTACCTAAGGGATTACCTCCAAAGACATTTATGAAGCATGCTATTGATATTGGTCTGGAGGATAATCATTAAGGCTTTTTTCGTTTATGTTTGGATCATGCTAGTGCTTTGTAATAATGACACTTATGTTTTGATTAATCGACTTATGTTTTATTATGATGATGATTTCCGAACAATTTTCTGTATCGTATTATTGTTATTGTATACATTGATGTTGCACGATTAACATAATCGATCCTTTTCCTCAAGGACATTATTTGGGTATTATGTTTGCTCCTTGTACAGACTGATTATTCTAAGTGATTGGTCCGTAGTACATGGAAGGACCACTTCTCTTTTATAGTAGTGTCTCCGCCATGACTCAACCAGTTGTTCAGGGATAATCAGGGTAATTAAGATAAACCCATTATGTGTTTATTTAACTGTCTACGCGCCTTATGTTATAATTAAGTGTGACATTATGTTTTAATCAGTAATATGGTCCAAGTGGGAGAATGTAAGAATTATTATATTAATATTATTTAATTCTCTATTGTGTGGACCTAATTACTGATATTAGTTGCCTTAATTAAATAATGGTTAAATATATTGTTTCGGGTTTTTATTAGGGGTCCTAGTTTAAGTAGATTATGGTAAATAGTTACAGGCTATTTACATAACTGACTACTTATTCCATAAAGCCCCTCCTGCCACCTCTCTATATAAGTACACCTGTTTGTGCTTTAACCTAATTCATTTTATATCAGCAACACACAGAAAGAAAGTGAATTAGAGAATAAGGAAGGTAGGAGAAGGCAAAGCAATAAGGGTTTATTATTTATCTTTCTCAAGTAACTTTATTATCAGATCTGATGGCTGCACCACGTAAGTACCTTTCAGTAATTATTGCTTTAATCAAGATCTTATAATTTATGTTTACATTGGTCACTAAGCCGGGCCACTTGCCGGTACGCCAGTCTTGTCTGATTGGTGTTGGTCATCGTAGCAATTGTTGTTGCCACGGTATTTAGGTTGCAACTGGTGACCAAGAGACACATGCTTCTTTTTTCCAGCCTAACCCGAACAATCAGAGGCGGGTGATTATGGGGCAAACAACACGATGGATGGTTCTTTTCGAGCATTTTTTCAATGTTGCTCTAAGAGGCCGGTGTATGTGGGACGCAATAGTGTCAAGTTCAAACGGAATATCACAAATAAGTTGCGAATTAAACCATGTTTACTGATGGCAGCGCTAACATCCTTGATCTGGTTAGCGACATTATGTCAGAGTCGTTGGTAATATGCTTCAAGGGAAGGCATAGATTCAAAATTCTGGCTATTGTACTAGTGTCCAAGTAGTTGTCTTGCGGGCATCCTTATTAAGAAAGAATTTCTCAGTATATGTCGTTGATTCGTCCTCAAGTAAACAAAGAAGAAGGTCATCACTCTAGGTGCCACATATCAATTGAAGGACATGGCATCGATCTTACACCATTCCTCATATGTCATTAATGAGAAACAATATTGGCATCGATCTTACACCATTCCTCATAATTGACGGCAAATGGTAGTGGTTTTATGTCATAAATGAGAAACAAAATTGTAACCTTTAGCATGTAGCGTGAATACACGAACCCACGATGCATATGTAACTTGCATTCTGGTACGTACGTGAACCTTATGCTTGATTTACGTGATGGTGGAAAACAAGAGGAAGAAGAGTTTTTAGTGGCGGAGGGGCATCTTTGTGATCTATTGAGATGGTGAGAGAGGCGGCGGGGGTTGGTGGTCGAGGAAGCTTATTAACGCAAGAGGTCGTGCTTGTGTTTTGTGGAACCTAGTCTCATGCCATGTAAACATTGTAATCATCTAAATTAAATGATTACAAAGTATATTACACTGGATATAAAAAGACAATACAATTAATACAACAAATATTATTTTTCAAATACAAGTATAATAGTTTTGTAAATAAACTTTTACAATATTTAGATTTAGATTTTATACAAATACAAATGATTGAGACTTAGTGAGTATATATAACAAAATCTATAATGAAATTGTTAAAAATATACACTAATGGTTGATTCACTTTGTACTACAGAACAAGTACTTAAGGTACATAATCAATAGTCAACTTTATACTACAGAACATGTACAAGTACATAATTGTCTTACAGAAGTCTAGTACAGAGCTTAGAAAACCAATCCTACTAATATTAAAACACAAACATTTGATGCATTCTCATTAACTCACGTCATCAAACTAACAATGTTTAACACTTTGCAAATTGCAATAGTGGTGGGGGCCACTTCAAATGGAAGAATTTATTTCTCATTCTATGGCAGACGCAACATTTAACTTATTGTCAGGTTTTAAATTATTAAAACATTATTCCATTAAATATTTCCATTAGATTATTTTAACATTACTTTCATTAAATATTTACTAGATTTACTAATCTCTAAGTTTAAATAATTTACAATAATTTAGTTTCTAGAAATTTGACTTTAACCACCTTTAAGATTTAAAAAATTATCATAATATTTTTAATACTAAAAAAAAGAAATAATAAAATATGTAAAAAAAAAGGTATATACTTCAAGGCAAGAAGAGATTAAACAAAAATTAAATTTGAGTATTAAATCTAAAAACAACGGAATTTAAAATTTTTATTTATAAATATTAAATTTACACAAACGTATTTAGAAAATTAAAGAGAATTTATTTGAATTTAGAGAATCTTTTAAAACATTTTTAAAAAAAATTATTACTACCAATAATTATTGTATATAAAATAAAAGCATAGAGCTTAAAATATAAAAAAGAGTTTTAATAATTTAAACTAATAATAACGATAATAAAGAAATTATACCAAAATTGAAGAAAATAGATAATAATACATAAAGGTCAAATCTTGGTCAATTACTTAATCTTCTAAAATTATAAATTAAACTAGATTTACTATAGATTGTAGGAATGAGTGGGAAAAAAAATTAATATACACTTGTCATTTTATCCATGAGAAGAGGGAGACATATATGAGGCACCATTTAATTAGGGGACTACAAATGATGGAGAATAAGATGGTGAATCAGAATGACGACGACTAGCGAATGATTAGACAGTCAAGAGTAATAAATAAATACGCTGAATTAGAAGGATGATGAGGGAGAAGTGCTTGATTTTTGATGGTGTAAAACATGAAGGGGCGGTCCACTGGATTTGGACTTTAGAGAGGGAGAGTTGTTTATATAGGGTTTTAAATTATACTGAAAATGGAGGGGAAGGAAATGAGTAATGTAAAATAAGGATCTAAACATTACCATTTTTTCATGTTAAGGACACAAACCTTTGCAATTAAGGACTCATGCATTGACTCTGTTAAATTTCCGTGAGAGTAACTTTGTTAAAGCTCACAAAACATACACTAAGTCTTGCTTAAGAGCGATACTATCTGTCTTAAACTTAATATGAGTCAAATACTACTACATGATGTCAATAAAGACAATTTTTTGTACTAAGTTATTGAGAGAAAACTATAGACAACTTCTACCGTACCCCTGTATGTATTTTTCGTACCTCTTTTTTTATTAATTGTGACTTAAAATAACCCTTTTATTTGGTACAAATTTTCATAATCGCATCGTACATATTTTATCATATATTGTACTCACTCCCATCCACTCCAATGATAACACTGAGTTTTTGGCACTATTCATGGGTGTGAAGAATCTTTGGTATTATTCCTAATATGTAAGAGAAAATATAGTCATGTGAGATTTTGTTTGATTCATCGTCATAAATGTTACAAAAAAAATCCAATTATTATAATTTTTTATAATGTGTAAGTAAAGATATACACGTTGTAAAACACGCATCGACAAGTGTGAAAAGCCCAATGTTACCATTGCAGTGAATGAGAGGGAATAATTATTTTTATCGCTATCTCATTTTATACAATAAGTACCAATTTATGACTTTTTGTACCATTTTCTTATCAATTTGTAATTGGTATCTCAATAAATTTAGTGAAAGACCGTCTTTTAAGAGACCTACTAGACCGAAATATAAGTCATATTAAATTTTTCCAAAAGTTCTATATTTTAAGACGTTTAACACCTTATATTCTGAAATTAGTGAACCATGTTAGTTTATTGAGAGTTGCTTTTATTAATAGGTATGTGGGAAATTCTGCAAATTTGTACGTATAACTCCTAATTTGTTGTTTTTAATGCTTTTCCAATTATTTTAGTTTTACTTTTTCCAAATTTTTTCAATATGTGTACATTTGTCTAAAATAACTTATATTTGGGAAACTGGTGATAATTCTTAATAATTAGAATCATCAAGAGGATAATGCTTTTGATCTTAAAATGTTGTGTAATTCAACTTAAAGTCGACATATATTTAGATCTAAATAAGTAAATAAAATCTATTGTGACAAAATTTAGTAAAACGAAAATACACAACAATTAGAAATGGTAATTAGTCAGTGGGGTCAATTATGGGTCGAGTTATATATAAGAGGTCGAATCATCTGATCTCCAATTTGGGTTAGGCAAAGTTAATAAGTAGTTCGAGCCAGGTTTAGGTCGGATTGAGTCATTAACGAATACAACTCAATTTGGGTGCGGTTCAAAACTTTGGGCATACATTTTTACCTTATGTTTTCAAGTTTTGATTGATCAATCATTTCATGCTAATATTATTTTTAGGTAAATAAATACTTGAGACGAATCAAGTACGAGACAACCATACTTATATCTATTTAAAAGAATATTTTGTATAAATATATTTCTTTTTTTTTTTTTAAAAAAAAAAGCATACCCGTGCATTTTTTTGCAAGGGTTTAAAACTAGTTTTATTGATAATTTATGTTAACATGATTTATTTGGCCTCATCGTTAAATAGACGAGACAATATATGTGATATGATTACTATTACGGAGTATACTTAAGGATACCGTTTACAATATGACAATTTTACAAACGGAAGTAACTGGTCATGGTCTTGTCCTTCAACTCCTTGTTAAGAAATTTTGCAGTCATATCTGAGATAGTGAATTGCTTGTACAATGCTGGCTTGTCAGCGGAAACCAACTCCGGTAGAGGTCCATATAACTTGTCACTACTTATGGCTGGGTTGAAAAATACTGGAACAGATATTCGTGATCTTGGCAAGGGATTAGCGTATACACGATGTTCCCCGCTCTTGTACACATCATTCGATACCATCTGGTAAATTACGAGAGAAATTAGTAATGTAAAACACTATGCCCCAATAATGTTAAATACTTAATTAGCAATCTAATAAAATGTACCTGGATCAAATCTCCGACGTTAATAACAATAGCGCCACGAACTGGCTTCAGATCAATCCATTGTCCATTATACTTCACCTGTAGTCCACCAACATCGTCCTGCAATAGAACTGTCAAGGTTCCGTGATCCGAGTGTGACGCGATCCCAATTGTCTTGTCGGGTTCGGGACAGTAGGGATAGTACTGCCCGGCCATGTTTATCCTGGCCAAATACGATTCCGGGCTTAGTCTATCAGGAGTTAGTCCTAATCCTTCCGACAAAATACTTATAAGCCGCGCTCCCAACAACTTCACCTCTTTCTCCCACTCCATCACCTCAGCTCTGCATTCAGACAACCGAAAAAAGTCAAGAATAGAAGATGTCACTACACGATAAGATGTGTAGTCCTCTTATATAAGATGGCATTATATGTCTTAAACTTAAGACGTGTCAAACAGTTAGAATAAAACAAAGGCAGAATGCATGAGGAAAAACAATATGCAAAAGCAGTATGATAAACAGAGACTTAGTATTCAATGATACGTCAGTAATCTTACTAGATCAGAATCAATGAAAAGCTTAATACAAAACCATACCTGCAAACATTTGGGATGGCACTAGGATCAACACATTTGGGGCCTAGTTGAACTTGAAGTGTATCGCGCCAGCTCGCGGCCTTAGAATTAAACAAGTCATAGTTAGAGAAATAACCCACACCAGACGCAACTGAGTCCCTGTTATAGTACTTAATCTTTTCCTCGTCCGGCTGCTCGAAAAAGGCCCTGATTGCGCTAATTAGTTGGTCTAGGGCTGACACTTCCACGCCATGGTTCACCACTTGAAAGAACCCGTAAGTGGAAGCAGCGTCCCTTATCTGGTGTACAACCTCTTCGTGTGTACCTGCCATGTCAATGACGGGTATGATGTTCTCAGCATCACCCGTGATTCTAACCGCCTTTTGAAAGTCGAAAAGAGTCTCGGGTGGGTGCTGGAAGATCCGAGGGATTTGGGTTATGCCCGAATCGATCAATCCTTTTACTCCCAGTTTCGTGTTGTCGAATTCCTCCAACTCCTTTTTACGATCGTACTCGTTTTCATTCACTTGTGATTCTTTGACTGTGTTCGTCATTTAGTTTTTTCGATTTTTGAATGTTGGATTAGACTATGCTGTGTTTTGCACCATTTAATAGGTGGTGGTTGTATTTATACATATATATGACTTATGCTACCGGGTCTAATTATAACGGCAGCCAGCAAATTTGACCACATTATTCAAAGAAATTTCGATCTTGGACTATATTATATTATATACATTTCGTCAAAGTTTAATTACTAATAGTAAAACAAATATAGTCCATTTTTGAGAGCTGACCGTCTTAAAAGAAAGATTGATGTTGATCATTAAGATTTATTGAAAAGGCTTCGACATTGTGTTTTGACTTGCACATTATTGAGCTGTGTATTGTTGAGTGCCTCTTGGACTCTAGTATGCCTCCTAGACCTGGCCACTACCAAGTTAGGGCCAGCCCCGACTAGAACGTACCATTACGGCCCCAAACTCGGCCCTTGTACCGGCCCTTCCCACGGTCAAAGCTGGGCCATGTTAGCTCAAGTTTCACCCCCAATTGGCTCGATATGCTTTTTCTCTTTTTTTTTTCTTTACGAAGTCGAACCTCTGTTAGCGGGCCCAAAACACTAAAATAAGAACTTGACAAACCTTCTCTTAGATGGGTCTCATAATACAGATAAGTTTAATCAAACAATCTAATGCTTGATCATATGTGAACCCCTTCCCATGAGAACTATGAAAACCTTTATCCACCGCTGGATCTCTAATTTCTTATATTTGACGCGAGGGTCTTCTATTTGTTGTTTATTACATTTCATCTACGATTATTTATGTTTTACCGATAATGTTGTTACTATTATCGGAATTTTCTGGGGTTCATATTTGATTTTGTGCTAATTATCTCGCATGTTTATTGTTTGGGTGCAAAACCATGTTCCAAATCGCTAGAATAAAAGTGAAAGAATATCTTTATAAGTATCTACGAGGCCTTTTGGAAAGTAGTCCGAGAATAAATCCGTGAGAACTTGGTCAAAGGCGGACAATATAATACTATTATAAAAAGTGGCCACCAATGTACATTACAAGAATTCTGTTTTCAGGCGGCTATAATAAGGCGACTGACTACACTAGTGTAGTCGCCAATTTGGCGACTGAAGCCTTCATCAGATTTTTGAGAAAAAAACACGGGCGACCATTTTCAGTCGCCAAATTGGCGACTAAATATACCATTTGGCGATCACTTTCAGTCGCCAAATTGGCGACTAAATATACCATTTGGCGATCACTTTCAGTCGCCAAATTGGCGACTAGTCATTCAGTCGCCAATTTCGGTCGCCAATTGGATTTATAGGCTGAAAACGCGAATCAACCCCTCTCTCTTACTTTACCAATTCTAAAAAACGAACACTACTGCTCCGTATTCCATAAATCCGACACCACCACTACTCCACTTCGTCAACCACCACTCTGACACCACCACGACCGGATCTTTGTCCTCTCCTTCTTCTTGCGTTGTTTTGTTTGTCCTAATTGTTAAAGGTATAATATCTTTGTTTCTAATTTCAATCCTAAGATTAATTTAGTTTGTTTGTTTAACTTGTGATTTCTACTAGTATTAAGTTGATTTTATATGTTTATATAAACATTTGTGATGATTATTAGTTTTTAGATGTTATTTTATTTGGATTTGGTGTAATTGAGATTAAGGTGATGTTATATGTTTAGTGTTGAGATGATATTGTATGTTTAGTATTAGGATAATACTAATTTGTGTTGATATGTTGATATTAGTAGGGTTTTAATAATGATGATGATTTTTATGTTAGTGTTGTTAGTATTGTTTTTGTTAGTATTTGTAAATTAGATTAGTGTTAGTGTTGTTAGTATTGGGTTTTTGATAATGGTTAGTGTTAGTACATGTTGTTAGTATTGTTTTTGTTAGATTTGTAATTTTGATTAGTGTTAGTGTTGTTAGTATTGGGTTTTTGATAATGATGATAATGGTTAGTGTTAGTGTTGTTCGTATTGTTTTTGTTAGTATTTATAATTTTGATTAGTGTTAGTGTTAGTATTGGGTTTTTGATAATGATGATAATGGTTATGTTAGTGTTAGTATTGCTTTTGTTAGTGTTTGTAATTTTGATTAGTGTTAGTGTTGTTAGTATTTGGTTTTTGATAATGATGATAATGGTTATGTTAGTGTTAGTGCTGTTAGTTTTGCTAGTATTCTTCACTCATTTAGGTGATGTTATATGTTAGTTAGTTAGTAATATTATCTTTTAATTTGTAATTGTTGTGTGGGTTAATGTTTAGATTAAAATGAAGTGATTGGAGCGTACATGGATGTATGCAGAAAGACTTTATAAGAAAAGACGTCCTACCGCTAGATTTATAAAGGGGGTTGCCGAGTTTATTGAATTTGCTAAACAACAAGATGAGTATGATTTAGTAGTAAACAAACTTAGGTATCCTTGTATTAAATGCGAAAACATGAAACATCTACATGACATTGAGGTTCAAGAACATCGTTATACAAACGGATTTTGTCCAAACTACTACAATTGGATTTCTCATGGTGAATCATATTTTTCACTTCCCGAACAGTCTCAAATCCCACAAAATGATAACCCATATAAAGATATGGTAGTTGATGCTTTTGAGTCTATTATTTTCAATAATGATCATATACCATTGAATGAAGAAGAACCACACCCACAAGCAAAAGCCTTTTTTGACATGTTAAAGGCTTATGAAAAACCATTATATGAAGGGAGCAAAATGTCATTGTTAGAAACCGCCTCTAGGATAGTAACTTTGAAATGTGAGTACAATTTTCCATTTAATTGTGTTGACGGCACTGCTTCTTTGGTTGAGGATGTTATCCCCGATAATTATGTCATGACTCGATCATTCTACAATACCAAAAAAGTAGTGAAAGGTCTACAACTTCCGCATTACAAGATTTATGCATGTCCCGATGGATGTATGCTCTTTTGGAAGGATGATGTCTTGCTTGACAAGTGTAGGAAATGTCAGTAGGGTAGATATAAGATAATTGAGGGAAGTATTGTCTTGAAGGGTAAAAAAGGAAAGAATGAAAAAAAATAGGTGAAAAGAGTAAGAAACCAAAACCCGAAAACCCTGTAACTTACTTTCCTCTAACTCCTAGACTTCAAAGAATGTTTGCTACCAAAAACATTGCCGAGCAAATGAGAATGGAAATAGTATCTAGCGGGTTTATGTTCTCTCCACCTGATGAATCATTTATGAAAATGGAAATGAAGAGGGTGAGGATTTGGAAAACGAGGATGATGGTGAAGGTGAAGGTGATGGTGATGGTGATGGTGATGGTGATAGTGAAGGTCAAGTTGACGGTGAAGGTGGTGGTGATGGTGATGGTGATGGTCAAGTTGACGGTGATGGTGGTGATAGTGATGGTGATAGTGATGGCGATAGTGATGATGAGAATGAATCAGATGGTGATGATGATGACGACTTTGATGATGATGATTATTTGGATAAAGATATATATATTTTAGGTTGAAAGGCTTTTATTATTTTTATGTTTTTTTATGTTATTAACTGTTTCTAACAATTATATTTGTGTCGTTGTAGATGGCGGGAGGTCGAGGTAAACAACGAGGCGGCTGTTCTAATAGACGCCTTAGTATTTCTTCAATCGACGAGGAGGATACAGAGGTTGATCAGGGTCTGGTGATCGAGGAATCGACCAATGACGATGAGTCATCTGATCAGGCACCGGAGATCCAGTTCACCTCGGACGGGAAGATGATACTTGATCCCGCGGGTTTTTGGTAAGTGTTGGACCAATTTGATAGTTTTGATAATGACATGTGTTTACGTAATAATATGTTTTACTCGATATATCATATGCGTGTAATTGTGTGCTTTAGTCTTATTATAGCTAGCAACAATTATGAGAAGAAAGATCAAAGTTAGGCATAACTTTGATAAAGTTTGTGAGACAAAGTTATAACAACTTCAGGAATAACTTTGGAAGTGAACATGGAAGTTATAGCTAACCAGGCATAACTTTAAGGAAAATCGCTTCAAACAAGATCTACATAAATCTACACAAGACTCGAGATGGAGGGTCTTTGTGATCAAGATGAAGAGATGATCCGTATACTGAAGATCTTTGTGAAGATTAGATAGTATAGGTCGTCATTCGGTAACTATTCCATTCGAGAGATTTTATGTTCAAAAGTTATAGCTTTAGTCTATGACTTTGAATGATAAAATATTGATGCATGATTTTGGAAATAAAATGTTTTGAAATGTTTTCAACAGTGAAAGAGTTTTATTTTATATATTTATCAATTATTTTAATAGAGAATATATTTATGAGATTCTATTGGTTAGTAATACAACTTATGGGTTGTCATGCTACCTAGGGTTTCTAATATATTCTATCTCAATTTGTTGTTAACCTAATTAGCCCACCTAGTGGTTGAGCCATCTAGGGTTTCGTGAAACCTAGTTTGTGCCACCTAGGGATTCGTGCTCCTAGGGTTTCGTGAGCTATAGGAATCCGGCCTCCATAGGTTTGTTTCCTTAGTTTACCTAATCTAGGATTCTACTATATCTTTACAACAATATTTTGAGATATAAAGATAAATATATTTCTATAAGATAAACCAAATAATATTTTGAGATAAAGATATTTCTATAAGATTAGCAAATATTATTTTATGATAAGATAAGTATCTTTATTAAATATTATACTAGGGTTTTAGATCTACCATAACTCTTCTACTATAAATACTCATTCATATATAATTTACAAAATACAGGAAATACACACATATTCACACGGTATTTATTTTATTTGTGTTGATTTTCCAAAATCGTTTTAAAGCAAACCTTTGAGCAAATATTTATTATTTTTAGAGTTTGTTTTTAAAAGAGTCGTGCATCAATTATTATCAATCGCTTGAGTGAAATACGTTATTGGATAATAGTACATCATTATAAGCTTACAATTCTTTAACGGGAATCTGTGTGAGTTATATTGTACTTTCTTATTAGCGTAAGATAGTATAGAGTATTTAGCGATACTCATCTTGAGTTATAATCATAGGGTTGATTATACGAGTGGGTTGGTAATTTTTGTAATCCGTAGAAAGGTACTAAAAATTATTAATCGAGAATAGTGGACGTAGGTTTCAACGTGTGAAACTGAACCACTTCAAAAATCGTGTGCCTCTCTCTTATCTCTTTACTTTTCGTTATTTCGTTATTCGCGCTTACTTTGATTAATTAATTAGTTGATTTTAATTCATAAGATCAAATAATTAATTACATATCATATAAATCGAAAAAGTGGGGCTAGTTTTTAATACTCAATTCCCCCCCCCCCCCCCCTCTTTCGTATTCGATCAATAGACTCTACAATTGGTATCAGAGCCTCGTGCTCTTGATTGCCTTACAGCAAGGAGTCTGATCCATTTATCTTTTTATTTTTATTTATTTTCCGCTGCATTTAATTTTATTTTAATGGATTCCAAACATCTGAAGTGTCCCGTATTCGATGGGAAGAACTACAGTCTATGGAAAAATATGATGACCCATTTCATAAAGGGTAACGATTGGGAGTGTTGGCTAATCATTAAGAATGGTCC
The DNA here is from genome assembly GCA_022085475.1 of Heliosperma pusillum. NCBI lineage: Eukaryota > Viridiplantae > Streptophyta > Magnoliopsida > Caryophyllales > Caryophyllaceae > Heliosperma > Heliosperma pusillum. Next base: position 20,904 of record JAIUZE010002984.1, on the reverse strand, counting down.
TAATAAGATCATGCTTGGAACGGCTACAGGCACTTCCATCGAAAAGAAAGAAGATGACTATGTTGAGGCAGATTATAAGAAAGCTGAGAAAAATTCAAAGGCTATTAGTCTGTTGCAAAACGGCATGACCCATACTGAATTTGATCGTTTCTCATCTAGTTCTACTGCCAAGGAAATATGGGATGGTCTTGAGTTAGCTTATGAGGGGACAACTGTTGTCAAAAAGCAACGCATAGCTCTACTTATGCGAAAATACGAATTGTTCTCCATGGAACAAAATGAATCGCTTGACAGCATGTCTACTCGTTTCTCCAGTATCATTAATGAATTGAAAAATCTTGGAAAAACTTTTGACTCCGAGGAAATTGCCAGGAAGATCCTTAGAAGTCTATCTAAACGATGGAGACCTAAGGTGACGGTAATTGAGGAATGTAAAGATCTATCTGACCTATCTTATCAAGAGCTACTTGGAACCCTAATGGCTCATGAGATTACTCTTGATGAAGATGCGGCAAATGATAGTAATAGCAAGAAGGTGGCTTTACAGGCCGAATCGAGTGAAAGACAAGATTCGGATCTTGAAGATGAAACAGTGTTGTTTGCTAGACGTTTTAAGAAAAAGTTCTTTAACAAACCACAAGGGAAAACGTTTAACAACAACACTAACAAATCTTACAAGAAGCCAATTGAGTCAAAAGGGTCTCTTTCAAGTCGTGGTTGCTTCAAATGTGGGGATAATGATCACATGATCAAAGATTGCCCCACATGGAAGAAAATCAAAGACAAAAATCAACGAGACAAAACCAAGAAGGAATTCAAGCAAGTAATGATGGCTTATTGCTGGGGAGATCTCGACAACAGAGGATGACGAATCAGAAGAAGAGGAAGTCGCCAACTTGTGTCTAAGCAACGTCAGTCTTGACCTAATTTCTGACAGTGACAATGAAAGCGAATCCGAGATGTGTCTTGTTGGCAACTCAGATTCAGAACCAGATTCAGAAGATGACGAAGAGGTTAGTCATCTTGAATTGAAAAAGCAAGTTAAGAATTCATCTAAGAAGTCTTTAATTAAGTATTTTGAAGAAGCCTTAGATCATTGTCATGAACAGAGTCTTGAATTAAAAGATCTTAAAGAACAAATTCTTGATATTGCTGAGGAAAACCAACTTCTAAAGGCCAAAGCAAAAAAGCTCAAGTCTAAAGTTATGGCAACTTCAGCTATAACTTCAGACAAGACAAATGTTGAGAAAGAAGCTCTTGAGTCTAAAGTTATAGCTAATGAAGCTATAATCTCAGAGTTGAAGATCAACATTAAGCATCTTCAAGCCAAAGTTATAGCTAATGAAGCTATAACTTTAGAATTGAAGAAAGACAATGAGCTTTTACAATCTCAAGCTAAGGCAAAGGAAGTTGTTATTCTTGATCATGAGAAAGTAAATTCTTTTCTTTCTCAGCAATTGAAAGATTTGAAGGCTGAATTCTCCCAAGCCAAAAGTCAACATAATGAGGAGAAACTTATCTTAAACAAACGGTTCAATGATTTTCGTGAAAATTTCAAAAAGAACAATCCCTCCAAAGACTCGAATGTAGATCATTCGTCGTGTGAAAAAGAAATTCAGTCTTTGAAGGAATTGCTCCTACATGCACGAAAAGTTCATGATAAGTGGGAAGGAAGTCAAAAGGTATTAGACTTCCTTACCGAACAGTCTAACAATAACATGAAGAAAGGTCTAGGTCATGAATGCTATAGTCGTAGAGACCACGATAAGTGCAAATCCACTCCTTCTGACCGTGATTTCAGAAGAAGGAAGTATGTCAATCTTTCAGAATATCTGATTTGCAATTATTGTGGTCACAACGGTCACGTTAAAGATAATTGTGTCAAATATGTCAACGATAACAAAAATCAAACTGATTTTGTGAAAGAACATAACGTGTCTAGTGTTAATGAGTCTGAACCTGAATCTCAACGTGATGAGATTAGAAACAATGAGTTCGGGTGGTTTTATGACATGGCTTTCGATTACACATCTGTACCTTCAAAATCTAAATCTTATGTGAGTCAGAAGAAGTCATTTAAACCTAATGTGCGTCACAACAATAACAAACAATATAATAAACCTAGCAAACCCTATCCTAAAAAGAAAAGAATTGTTAAACAGGTATGGGTTAGGAAGGATCAAATATATAGAGTCACTAACCATAAAGGACCCAACGTAGCGTGGGTACCTAAAAGCTGTATTTGATTCTCCTGCAGGTAATAGTGAAAGAAAATAATCTATGGTATCTCGACAGTGGATGTTCGAGACACATGACTGGAAACAAGAATCTTTTTCTTTCACTAGAACCCTTCAACGGTGGCAAGGTCACCTTTGGAGATAACAAGAAGGGCAATATAATCGGTGTTGGTAAGATTGGTATATCTTCTTCACATGCTATCAATAACGTATATCTGGTAGATGGCCTTAAGCATAACTTGCTAAGTATCTCTCAACTATGTGACAAAGGCAACAAAGTCGTTTTTCACTCAAATGTTTGTCGTATCATAGTTGAAGGAACTAGCAATGTCATCTTAGAAGGCTTACGTAAACGGAACGTGTATATGATTGATTTAAACAAAGTCACTACAAGTTCCTTTACGTGCATGAAAGTCACAGTGGATGATTCATGCTTGTGGCACAAGAGGGTTGCACACATCAGTCCAACGATTTTAAAGAAACTTAAGTCTTGGGATTTAGTTGAGGGTCTACCCTCAATCAAATTCGAACAAGAAAAGATGTGTGACTCATGTGCCCGTTGTAAACAAGTTAGATCTTCATTCAAACCGAAACGAGTAGTAAGTACAGATCGTCCACTTGAGTTGGTACACATGGATTTGTGTGGACCTATGAAAGTTAGAAGCAGCGGTGGATCAAGGTACGTATTCGTCCTAGTCGACGACTACTCCAGGTATGTATGGCCTATCTTTCTATTTACTAAAGATGAAACTTTCGATGAGTTTGTAGTACTAATGAAGCTCGCCCAAAAAAAGTATGATAAAAAGTTAGTTTCCATTCGTACGGATCATGGCACCGAATTTGATAATCAAGCTTTTATAGAATATTGTAGGGAGAATGGTGTAGGACATAACTTTTCTGCACCACGAACCCCACAACAAAATGGTGTCGTGGAACGTATGAATAGAACGTTAGAGGACATGGCCCGCACTATACTTTTGTGTAGTGGCCTTCCTAAGAGCTTTTGGGCAGAAGCCATAAGTACTGCATGCTATGTGCACAATAGAGCTATGATTAGACCTATTCTCAAAAAGACTCCCTACGAACTTTTAAGAGGGAGAAAACCCAATATAGCTCACCTTCGTTGCTTCGGTAGTAAATGTTTTGTCCATAATAACGGAAAAAGTAATTTGAGCAAATTTGATCCACGAAGTGACGAAGCTGTGTTTGTTGGCTATTCTAATCATAGTAAAGCCTTTAAAGTTTTTAATAAAAGAACCTTGTGCATAGAAGAAAGTGTTCATGTTGTTTTTGATGAAGATAGTGTGCTTGAACAAGTTGAACAGAATGAAGAAGAGGACATGAATGATCCAGACTTTTGCCTCTCCAGAGATGACGTGCCAATTAATAATGAAGAAGTTATTGAAGGAATCAATGATGAACTTGATAAATCCGCAAATGACCTTGTACAGAGAACTGAGACAATTGTTGATGATATGAATGTCTCTTCTCAAAACAAGGAAAAGGAAACTGAAGTTATAGCTGATGATGCTATAACTTTGAACCAGAACCAAGATGGTGTAACTGAAGTTGTACCAACTTCAGCTATAACCCCAGAGTCCAGCTCAGGGGGAACCAATCTTGATTCTGAATCATTTCAGGAAAATGAGAGTTCATCAGACGATGATGAGCCTAGGAACTCTAAGAAATGGAAATATAAGAGTTCTCATCCTATGGATAGTATCCTAGGAAGTTTGAATAAGGGAGTTCAAACGAGGCGAACTTTAAATAACTTTTGTTCATTCTATTCTTTTCTGTCTACCATAGAGCCCACCAACATCAAAGAAGCTCTTGCAGAATCCGACTGGATTGTGGCTATGCAAGAAGAGCTTCAACAGTTCGAACGCAATAAAGTATGGCACCTTGTGCCTCGACCTCCTAATCGAACTGTGATTGGTACTCGATGGGTATTCAGAAATAAATTGGATGATTAAGGAGTTATAGTTCGTAACAAGGCTCGATTGGTCGTTCAAGGTTATAATCAACAAGAAGGGATTGATTATGACGAGACATTCGCTCCAGTAGCAAGACTTGAAGCTATTCGCTTGCTCATCGCCTTCGCAGCTCACAAAGGAATGAAATTATTCCAAATGGACGTTAAGACTGCATTTCTTAACGGTTAGTTGGAAGAAGAGGTTTTTGTTGAACAACCTCCTGGATTTTTGAATAGCAAGTTTCAAAACCATGTTTTTAAACTCGATAAAGCTTTATATGGTTTGAAACAAGCACCTAGGGCTTGGTACGACAGATTATCTAAATTTTTATTACAAAACAATTTTAAAAGAGGATCTGTCGACAAAACCCTATTTCTAAAATCCGAGGGTTCTGATTTACTTGTTACTCAAATTTATGTAGACGATATTATTTTTGGTTCTACTAACAATAAATTGTGCAAGTATTTTTCAGATCTTATGACCTCAGAATTTGAAATGAGCATGATTGGAGAATTAAAATTCTTCCTCGGATTGCAAATTCAACAAACCAAAGAAGGGATAAAGATTCACCAACAAAAATATGTCAAGGAGCTAATCAGAAAATTTGGTATGGAGAACGCTCATCCAATGGACACGCCTATGGTAACTGACAAAAAGTTGACCTTAGACGAAAATGGTAAGTCTGTAGACGAGACTACATATCGAGGTATGATTGGTTCTTTATTATATTTAACTGCAAGTAGACCTGACATTATGTTCAGCGTATGTGTCTGTGCTAGATTTCAATCATGTCCTAAGGAATCACATATGATTGCAGTTAAACGTATCTTGAGATATTTAATTGGTACATTTAATTTATAATGTGGTATCCACTTGAGTGTAATTTCGATCTAGTAGGATATTCAGACGCAGATTATGCGGGATGTTCTTTAGATAGAAAAAGTACCTCTGGATTCGCTACTTTTGTTGGACCTTGCATAATAACGTGGGGCTCAAAGAAGCAAAATTCGGTTGCGTTATCCACTGCAGAAGCCGAATATATCGCTGCAGGACTGGTATGTTCCCAACTACTTTGGTTAAAGCAACAACTATGTGATTATGGTGTTAATGTTGGTTGTATGCCTGTTTTTTGTGATAATACGAGTGCTATTGTTATTTCTAAGAACCCAGCTCAGCATTCTCGTACTAAGCATATAGACATTAGACATCATTTTCTGCGTGACCATGTAGAAAAGGGCAACATTAAACTCGAATTTTGTAGTACTGATGTTCAATGGGCTGACATTTTAACAAAGGCGTTAGCGAGAAGACGTTTTGAGATTTTACGGTTGGAAATTGGTTTAATCGGTAGCAATTAAATTCATCTTATTTATTTGTGAACCTGCATGACTGGCTAGATTAAGACGAGATTATATGACTGTGTCCGCATATTTCATTGCTAGTATATTTGTGTTTAATATAATATATTTTACGTGAGTATCTTGCATATTTAGTGTTTTATGGAAATTGAATTATGAACCACATTATTTGCCAAAAACCTATCTTATTCACTTTCCTAATCAAACCAAAATTCTACCCATGTCATTCTTTTTGGCCGAAATTCTCAAATAAATATCCTTACCATATCCCTAAAATTAATTACCTAAGATTCCTTTTCCTATTCTACAAAAACACCACCACCCAAACTCCAAAACCCAAACCGAGTCGGGTTCGGTGCTTGAAGGTACAAAAAGGCGTCGATTAAAAAAAAAAGGGTACAAGAGGGTGTTAGTGAAGAAAAAAAAAAGTGGTTCGGTTGTTGTGAAACCGATGGTGGCTGATTTTTCGGGCCTTGAATCGAAATTGGATGTGTTTATTGGAAAAGTAATGGAGCGCCTTGATGCGCAAGATAGGAAAATTGATGCGGTTGTTAAAAAAAAAAAAAAAAAAAATTGTAAAAACTGTGGCTATGGGGAACACTAGCTCTACCCGTGACCATGTCGGTTCAGGTGTGAGTAGTGAGTTGAGGTCTTGGATGACGGGTGTTGATGATTGCCTAGCAAAATTTAGAGAGGAATGTTGTCGATATTCGACAAGAGATGTATAGGCAAAGGGATCGGATGTAATTCTTGGTGAGCCAAGGAGGTGCATTGGTGAAAAGCGGTTCGGAAATGCGTGAGGGGATGCACACTATACTTGATGCGACGGAGGCTCTTTCTTTGAAGGTTCGAAACTTCGATGTTTGCCTCACCGCCCCAGCTACTCATGTGTCGACGTGCCTTGATCGTCTTTCTACTCTCGAGTACCGCACCCGACCCGATTACATTAATCCTAGCCTCATCCACTTACCCAAAATGCCTTGCTTTTTTATCCTTGGTTGTTTTACTCCTAAAACTACTAATCCTATTCGGCCAGTTGGCCTGAATACTTATTTGTGTTGTGTTTTAAATTAACATTTGCACTGATCTTGCTTTGGTATATATCGGTATATGCGTATTTGCATATCTATTGACTCCCCAAGGCGCCCATTGTGCCTTAATTCTGCTGACCGAGTATCCCAGCTCAATAAGCTTATTCCTCAAAGGAGTAAAGCTTTTGGCAACAAATTTTCCATCGTCCAAATGGCATGGGCATTCATTAGGACACAGTGATATGGACGAGCAACATTTTGAGACATTTCAAAAATAGACAAGTAATTTGATGGTTTTGGTTTGGTTTATTTGCAGTGAGTATTCTTTTCTGAATTTATAGCAAGTTCAAGATGTGTAGTCATTTAGTGTATTATCTTTAGTTTTTGTTAGCTTTGGTCATTGTTGAAGATTCCCAAATTATTTAGCTTTTGGTCATTCAGTAGTGTATAGTGCTTATGATATTGCTGTCTTTTTTGGTTTCTGCTGATTATTATTGCAGTGTATAGTGCTTATGATATTGCTGTCTCTAATTATAATTAAAAAAAAATAAAGGTAAGCAAAAACAACGGTTGTTGTAAATATACCCGTTGTTATTGCTTATAACAACGGTTATTAATCACAAACCGTTGTCATAGTGTTTACTAATTACAACGGGTAGACTACTTTAACCGTAGTCATTACTCTATCACTACATTTCTTGAATTTGTGAATTTGTGAATTTGTGAATGTCATTTCCTGAATGTCGTTTATTATTTTCACCAATGTCGTTTATTATTGAATTTGTGAATGTCATTTCCTAAATGTCATTTCCTGAATGTCGTTCAATTCTACTTTTGCTTTATCGATTGAATAGCTTTGAATTGAATTAGTTTAATTACTTCTAAACTTAAGTCAAAAAACAAATTAACGTATCAACATTAATATTATTAAATAATAAGTTCAAACAGCGCCACACACAAATGGCGCCAAAACAACAACAAACAACTACAACCAAACAACAACAACAACAAACTAAATTGAGTCCGGGTAAATCTCCCGGATAGCTGCCACCGCTAGAGCATATGCATCAATCGGGTCAGCCTCGGCCAGAACCAACCCTTCCTACTGCTCTACCTGGGTCACTTCAACGAGGTCGACCCCATTTGGGAAACGGTGACGGTCATGTTCGGAAGCCACCCATAGATATGGCCCAGGCTGGTGGTCCGTGCTCTCAATAAAATCTTTTCGCCCATGCCCGGCCTTGTCAAACATTCTTGCCAGTTTGAATGCGGACGCACGATGAGCATCCGTCATCCCAAACTCGAAAACGAGTTCCCCTGTAAAGTACCTGCGATGATAATTTGGCCACATCTTCTTGATTAAGTATCCATTTCGAATAAGCGTGTCACGGAGTTTCTTGTAGCTTTTACACACAACGTAGCCACCCTCAATATGAGAAGGCATTTGTTTCATGATGCAAGCATATGGTTTAGTAAAAGTTTCCGACATTTTGTTAGTATTGAGGCTGGAAAAATTTGTAGGGTTTAGCAAATATGTTATTGATTGGAGTTGGGAAATTTTGTATGTGGTTGATAACTTTGTATTGAGCCTGTATTTATAGAGAGTTATTGATTGGAGTTATTGAGTCACATGAAGTTATTGATTCACATGCATGCATTGGTTCACAAGAAGGCATTGATTCACATGCATTTACAAATCCCAAAATGACTATACATTCACATGCAGTACGTTATTGATTGAGTAAATGTGTGAATGTATATATTGTGTTACATTTCCTATGCAGTCAATGCACTTACTGCAATATGCACCGTTATTGAAAGTAATAACAACGGTTTTTAACAAATAACCGTTGTTATTTCTCTATCACAACGGCTATGGTCAACCGATGTCATTACTATATCACAACGGTTGTGGTCAGAAAAACCGTTGTGGAAAGTAATAACAACGGGTTGTTTAACCAATAACCGTTGTTATTTCTCAATATTATTATTTTTAATTAAAAGATATTGCAGACCAAACCCGTGAATAAACAACAGCAGAACAACTGTACAGCAGAACCAGCATTGATTAAAGCATCCATTGAACATCAACAATGGCAGCATAACCCCTCTATAAATAGAGCCTCAAAACCCCTCCTTTAAATATTACATAACCCTAATTAATTACTCCAAAAATTAACATCATCAATGGCAGCAGTTAACCTTCCCAACGATGAGACGACCCTTACAAAATTGATTGCAGGTGAGGAGGAGGCTCTTGCCGTAGTTCCCGCTGATCATCACTCATTGATTAAAGGATCCATTGAACATCGAAGTGATTATTTGATTAAGAGGCTTGAAGCACTCCGACTTGTCAACCAAGCGTCGTCATCATCATCGTCCTCTGGCTACCCACGTCGGCCTGATACTCGCAGGTTGGATGCCGCAAGAGATATGTTGAGCTGTACCCGTCCTATCTTATCTCCACATGCAAGACGTGTACTTGCATACATTGAATCTGTTATTGCAAAATACGAGGTTAATGATCCAAAAGTCATCAGTATCATCAATATTATTCCGGATTGATGGCGGCAGTGTGAGAAAAGCTTTTTACTCTTAACCGGAATTGTTCCGGATTATTTAACATCTTTATTTATTTGATGTCGGATTAATGTAATGTACTTTAATATAAAATCTAGGTTATTCCTAATGAAATCAATGAGAAAGAAAGTTTTTTAAAGTGTTTGAATTGATATGATTAATTCCGTTGATGTTCAATATTTTGATGTTTGATCAATAGCGATAATCTAGTATATATATAAAAGGGTTTAGGGTTTAGGGTTTAGGGTTTAGGGTTATTTTGAAGTAACACACGTATACTAATAATGATACTTAATAATTAAAAGTTATCCGACCCGAAAATGATACTTAATAATCATCACGCGGATAATAAATAAAGATTTCTATCGAATTAAATTAAATAACCCGATACTAGCTAATTAATTTTGGGTCGGACAGTTTCAGGTTTGTGATGCAAAAACGGCCCGACTCGATATATAACCTCATCCGCTAGCATATTAACATTTAAATGATCGAATTAAATTAAATTAAATGAACAGACATACGAATAAGCAGACACGAAAGATGAAAGGACATACCCTCGCTCGCTCCCTGACCCAATTAAACTAACCCAGTAAAGTTACATACCCTACGAATCTAACCAGATCGGAATATGGCCTATTAACCATTTATTTGTTGATAAAACGTATGTACACAATAATATATATATTATATATAGGAGGTAAAAAAGCAATAAACCGTCCTTTTTAATTACTTTGAGCATATATATATATATATACATCAATATATCCGTCCCTTTTAGCGTACTTGAACGAAGTCGATCGACACCATATCATTATTTAATTTGGGAAACATTGACGTGTATATATAATACTTGCATGTGCATTGATGAATCTGATATTATTGCAAAGTAGTATGAGGTTAATGATCCGAAAGTCATCATTAATTATTATATATCATCAATATTATCATCAATATTATTGCAAAGTAGTACGAGGTTAATGACACGTGCCCCCGACCCAAAAGCGATCGACCCGAAGTACCTACTAGCTCTAGATAGTGGATTGCCCGATCCGTAACTGGCCACCCGATCAGTTTCAGGTTAGCTAGTGATGCATGATTATAATAACCACGTCCTTAATTAAAGAGAAAATTACCCGATTCGAGAATCACTAGACTCGATATATATATTCCACATCCGCTTGACCCGGAAATTATCGACAACCCGCCCAATTATAAACATTCCTGAAACAGACACGAACGCCGAAAGGACCCTCGCTCCCCGACCCAAACTAATAATAATAACCCGATCGATAAAGTTATTAATTACAAACTGTAACACCCGGAAATGTACCCTATTTTTCTAGTAGAAATATTTTACGAAATCGTTTCAGTAATTTTAAGTTATAATTTATAATTTTAAGTTCCGAGTCGAATTTAGAATTTCCGAGTTCGTATTTGGAATTTCTACGAGATTTCATGAAAAAGCCGTCTTAAGTCTAGTTTGACTTTTCTGGACTTTGGAAATCGTCTTTGACTTTTCCTACACAACTCACACTACTCCCTTCCTTAACCTAATATTTCATTTCACACAAAAATCAAACACACTTTCTTTCTTCTTCCTTAAGCAACTTTCCCTCTTGGAATTTCGATCTTAGAATTGACGTACTTCTTCGTTACTCGATAGAATTTACGTAAGTTTATCTTATTCTTCCTCCCGTACCTTCCTCTATCCGTATTGATAATAAAATTATCGTCTTTCTCGCTTTTTAAGCATTCCGTCTTTCTCAAGATGAACTTTATTCATCTTTTTACGATCTAATTGTAGGTGGCGACCTCCAAGATCCCGACAAAGACTATTTCCTTATAGAAGAGGAGCTTGACGATCATTAGAGACGCTAAAGGTAACGGTGAAGGGTTACTCGGTATTACTTACGTGTTTTACATGTTTATATGCTAGAAAATCGTATTAGATTACGATTAGGAAGATTAGATACCATGCTATGATTAATGAATGATGTTATATGATGAATATTGATGATATATGTTGATTGTTGATGATTATTGGAAGTATAATTGAGTTTTGAAATGAATTGGTTGAGCTTTGGAAGCTCTCGGGTGAAGAAGTGCTCCCAGCCGGTCGACCGGCCGCCGGTCTGACCACCGGCTGGGAACACATCAGAAACTCATTTGGAAATTTTGGTTTTTGCATGATATGGTGCTCCAGGCCGGCCCACCGGCCACCGGTCCACCCACCGGCCTGGAACACATCAGTGAAGGAAGCTTTGATTTGGTTGTGATTGTCTGTGCCGGTCGACCGGCCGCCGGTCGACTGACCGGCCCAGACCCCTTTTCCTCTGTTTTTGGATTTTACCCTGTGTTCTGAGCCGGCCCACCGGCCGCCGGTCTCCAGCCCGGCCTGGAACACGGCTGTATATTTTTCCTTCAACTTCAAAAACTCGTAATTTATATTAGTTCGCATGATCGGTTTATCATATAATTTTACGTAATGTATTATAATATTCATGTTTTGGATATATGATATCTCTTTCGCATGTATCACATGTTTTGTGACGGTTTTCGATATGTTCCCAATTTGAGTCGGTTTTTACAAATGAGTCGGTTTGAGCACTATTTTGTCTTGTGCTTTGTATTCTCATTCCCTTGGCTACCTTTCCGTTCGTAAGGCTGGAATGTCGGAACTGAGAGGTATCCTACTGCTTAAATGCATGTGTTAGTGGGCATACGACGACGTTGTTGGGAGTTGAACGCTATGCGTTGATCGACCCGGCCGTCAAATGTTGTGTACTTGCGAGGTGTGTTATTTGCATGTAGCGTACCGCATGTTATGAGACTTGAGCTCTTTTCCGCCTCTTTCGTGAATGTCGACCGAATTTGGGGTACTCGGCGTCTATGATTGACCGAGTCTTGGATGCGAAATGTTTATCGCATGTCGAATCGGAACACGTTATTCCGAGAGCCTGGCCAGGTTTAGACTAGGACCGTATTATTATCGTCGTCCTACCGGAGGAAATTAGTGAACATATACGAAATGTAAGCATCGCGTATGGAGTCAGGGAAATGTTATCCGTGGATGCCTTTAATCATTCTTGCTGGGAACACGATGCTAGTGCGTTTCATTTACCGTGAGATTTGTCGTGTGTGTCGTCTTTTGAATGCGTGTGATTTCATGAAATTATTCATGGTCATTGCATGATTGGACACCGTCATATTGCTTGGTTGTTGAATGGATGACATATGTTTATTTACTAGATCATAGCATGACTGGACTGGTTTGTCTGTAGAGTTCTCATCTTATCAATCTTAACCGCTAGGTGAGATGCAAAGCCCTAGTGAGCGTTATTATTCGATTGCCTAAGAGTGCTACACGAGTCTTTGAATAATACATGATGGTTACGGATTGATTGCATATGATCTTATCATTATATCCCGTATTGCCTATTTGTTCTTATCGCAACTCACATGTATATATATATGCATGCTTTACTTTTGTATTACCTTATGTGTACGTGTGATGTAATATGGCTGGGAGAACCCGGAGTTACTCCCCACTGACTGTGGCATTCATGTTTTTCATGGATGAACAGGTTGCTTGATATGGATGACTTTTTGGATATGACATTTTGGGGTTCGGTGTGAGCTAGCGGGCGTTGTCCCTGGAAGTTCACCTCTAGACGATAGTAGCTAGTTTTTGTCAAACACTTGTTCTTTGCTAACATTTGAAGAGACCCCGTCTCTTTGTTGTATGTTTTCGCGTTTAGTTTGTAACATTTTGACACATCTCGGTTATAATATCTTGCATGTTTAAAGTTTTTAAAACTACCTATTCCGAGTATAATTCGCATGATTGTTTGATTTATATTCCGCATTCGCGAGGGTTGTCACACAAACCCGCCGAATCTAACCCGATCGGAATTGATTCCCAGGCCAAACCCGATCCGAGCTAATAATTAAACGTAACTTACGCCTATAATATAAAACTTTAGAGCAAAGTAAAATAAATTAAATTAAATTTAGAGCAAAGTTAAATAAATTAAACGTAATTAATGAATTTATTTTCGTGCCTCAAATTTTAATACCGCGCGCGCGTATCTGAAAAATTAAAAAAAAAACACATAATCTATAAAAACGGGTCTTTATAATACCACCGTTGTTATTACTTTCAACAACGGGTCATATTAAAGAAACCGTTGTCATCGTGTTATTACTTTCTACAACGTGTGTTCTTTAACCGTTGTCATTACTCTATAACAACGGTGGTTTTTAGTATAACCGTTGTCAATAGTTTCTCAAACATTATGATAACAAACCCTTTAGTTTCTCTTAATAAAAAATAATTTCCAATCCTATAGAGTAAATTAAACACACGTACATTATCATCATCATCCTCCTCGTTTACAATCATCCTCGTTTACAACACACATCTTTTTGTTTATTATCATCATCATCCTCCTCGTTCTCTTGATCATCATCCTGCTCGTTCTCTTTATCATCATCCTGTTCTCATTTTCATTATCAGGTAATTTTTGTGTTTCGTCTTTAGGGTTTTAAGATTGAAGTTCATCTTTTTGTTTTCATTTTCTATTTATCGTTATCTTTATCATGTAGTTTCATTCCTTTCTAAGTTTTTAGAGTTTTAGAATCTCTGCATGACTCTTTATTTGTTCAGTTACTATTTCATTCATTTCAAGGTCTTAGGGTTTTAGAATCGATGTATGCATGACTCTGTTCCGTTACTATTTCATTTCTTTTGAAGGTCTTAGTGTCTTAGGATTATCATGGGTGAAAAACGGAAAAGAGTAGAAAACAATGATAAGGGGGATAAGCCTGGTGAGAGGGGTGCTTCGAAGTGCCCTGCAGCCCTTGCAGCTATAGCGGCAAAAAAGCCGATGGAAATAAAATGGAGTGTGAAAGGTGTTCCTACTGGTCCAAATGCTGGCCATTTATCCACTAGGATTGGAGTTACAACCAAACAGTTTGCGCTTATTAGTATATATGATGATGATGCAGGAAGCTTTCGATATTCCCGACTGCCATGATAAGTATCTATTACGTAAGGCAGCGGCAGTCTTAAGGCAGTGGAGGTGTGACCTTGCCAAATTACACTTGTATGTCGACAAGGAGACGGGGGAGATGCATAAGAGCCCACCAACAAAGTACCCCAACATCACTCAGCAACAATGGGATAATTATAAGGCGAAACGAGCTACTGAAAAGTTTCAGGTTAAGTATCCATGTCATATGTTTACATTTTTCTAAACTCTACTTAAGGTTACATTTTTCTAAAAGTTTCAGGTTACATTTTTCTAATTGTCTCATCTACTTGCGATTTTATATGATTTGAAGACCGTTAGCGCCAGAAATCGTGCTAACATTTCACAGAAGCGGGGGGTATATTATGATTCTCGAGGCGGTTACAGATTGATAGAAGAAAATCTCGTAAGTAGCATCTATATATTAGATTTTTTTAATCATACTTGGACTTGATATACATTTATACATATATTATTTTTGAGTTAATGTGTAGGTGTCAAAGGGAGTGACCGACTTGAATTGGCACGTAACTTATAAAGAAGGGCACACGCCTAAAAGTTCCCGAACATGTAACGAATATGATCAGGAAGTCTTGGCCAACATAGTAAGTATTATTTTATTAAGACGGGTTTTTAATAACTTTATTGTTTAATTCTTGTATGTCTGACTATCTATTTATTTTAGTAACAAAAATAAAATTAAGTTTATTTAATATATTATAGGAGAATGTTCTAAAGAAGGTTGCGGAAGGGAAATTAACTCCGAGTGGTCGTGACGACGTTCTTGCTAGAGCGATCGGCCGACCCGAGCATCCAGGTCGATTGAGGGGCGTCCCATTACATGTCGGAGTCACGAAATATTATGGGACAACTAGCCCGAAAAAGAAGAAGAAAAATAAGGGGAAGGCTGACATGGTACCATTTGTTATTGTCATTTAAAATTCACATGTTATTATTTTAACAAAATGCTGATTCTACATTTTGGGCGTGCAGGTTCAGTTATTGGCCTCCGTGATACTGAAGATGAATTCTGGAGGCAAGCCTTCCGAAGAAGAATTGAAGATGATGGAGGAGGTCATTAAAAAGGGTGAGGTAGTGCAACAGATTGGTCAAGAGGCAGACACTACTACCTTGCCAATACATGAGGAGACGGCTGAGAAGATGGGTGAGGTACCTACTGCTGCCGAGGTTTTAATACCTCAAGCCGATAAGGTAAATACGACTTCTTTTTTTTTTTTCTGCATTTGTTCTTTCCAGCAGCCATGCCTTTGATTGGTTTATTTTATTAGGTAAATGAGTCTGAAAAGGGGACGCAACTTGAGGAGACGGGTGAGGTACCTAATGCTGCTGAGGTTTTGATACCTCAAGCCGATAAGGTAAATACGACTTAACCATTTTGAACATCTGCATTTGTTCTTTCCAGCAGCCATTGCATGCCTTTGATTGGTTAATTAATTTTATAAGGTAAATAACTCTGAAAAGGGGACGCAACTTGAGGAGCCGGCTGAGAAGACGGATGACAATAATGAGGTATGTAGATTATAAGAAGTTAGTATGAAGATGATATAAGAAGAGGTTTAGATCATAAGAATACTAGAGAGAACATGCTGAGTTTTCAAAAACCCTTGCTGTTGCTTATCACGCACAAAGTGACAGTCTATACTCAAGTGTTTGGTTCTCTCATGGAACACGGGGTTGAGAGAAATATAATCAGTATATGCTGTCAGTGCTAAATCAGACTCTGCACTTTAGAACAACCATGTATTTATAGTACCCTTCAAATATTTGATGACATGTAGGCCAGCATTCAAATGAGGTACCCTAGGCTGTCTTAGAAATTGGCTGAGATGCTGTACTGCATATGAAATATCTGGTCTAGACATATTCAAGTATAATAGCCTACCCACCAACAATAAATACTTGTAACTAACTTTACATTATATACTCAATATAGATCATTTATGATATCTATTATATTTTGGTATTTAGTAAATAATGTGTATTCTTCAGGCCAAAAACAGCGGGTAGTTCTTCTCACCGACCCTTCATCCGAGGATGTGGTTCGTGTTGCCCGGGGTTTCATCATATACCCAAAGCCCAATGACTCAGCGGAAACCATCTTGGTTCATGGCGTACCACTCTTGCCGAATCATGCAAAAGTGGAGATAACGCTAGTCGCGAAGGGCTGTGAAACCCGTAAACTGCCCGTCCCAGTCCGTGACGACCTTCTAACTCTGGCAGATGCGGTTCACTGTTTTGTCCAATTGCCTAATAGCCACATTTTCTTGGCTCGTGATCAAAAAATTCAACAGAATATAGCCGGGGTTAGAAAAATACATCTAATTTAACCAGCCTTTTGTCTTTATTCATCACCTTCATAAATAGTGAAATATATATGTTATATTTTTGTTTTGTAGGTAACAAAAAACATGGATAAGTCTAACTCGATAGACAATCTTTCTACTACCTCGTCAAAACAACAACTTGACGAGGTATTTAATCAACTCTCTTTATATTTTAAGTTCTACTATCGCCTCATCATTGAAATAGCAACTTAATTTAGTTAGCCACATGTAGGTTGTGACAGGTAGCACAAAAGGAGAACCGCATCATTTCCCCAAGCTGAAAGAGGTCAGGAGTCTATCCCGTACTAAATATGATGGGAACGTTTACATGGAAAAAGTACGAACGATGACGATGCGGGACCTTTATAAGGAGGCTGGGAGACGCATAGCAAGCGAGCAATTAATAATTATTCCGCTCGAGGATGGTATTGTAGGGGTAGAACGACAAGCAATGCTGGATTGGGAAATTCTAGCCATTTGGGCTGGCCTTGACGAGATTGATGTCCAACACCTATATGTTTGGATGAAGTAAGTTTCTTAATAAATTAAATCATGCAATATTCTAATATTCTTACTAAGATATAATGTTTTTAATATCGGAATTAAAACCGTCATGTAGGTACTTGAACTCGGTTGTGATCCCCGAGACCGATAATCCACTTGCTCTATACGAATTCATGTGCCCAAATATTTTATCTATGCATATCGGGATGATTTCGTATGAAGAACGTATAGATTATATTGCTGCGGAATTGGCGAAAAACAATAAACTCATTCTTGCCCCTTATAATGAAGTCGGGTAATATATAATTATTATAACGATTCCAAATACAATTGCATTTTTATATGTTTGGTTATGATGCATGTTGTGCTTGTTAATAATGATGTGTCTCTCGATCTAGGAGACATTGGGTGCTAGCAGCGATCAATCCGACCAAGAAGAAAGTATTTTGGTTGGACTCTTTGCATAAACAACCATCCGAGACCTTTAAGAAGATGATTATTAAGTAAGTTTATAATACTGATTTGGCACATAATATTAAGTTTCAATTATTATTATTAAGTAAGTTTATGTGACTTTCGGCCTCTTTCCTTTTTTAAAGGGCCTTTGAGAAGAAAAGAGCAAACGACGATCAACCGACGGAAGATTCTGATGATGGCCCTACTTTTATTACGATAACAGGGGTACGTACGCGCAAATACAATACCTTAATAATTAAGTGCATTAAACTAATTACGCATATACATCTGTCTTTTTTAATTACGCATTAAACTAATTGGTAATTGCCTTCTTGTCTCTTCGTTTTTTATGTAATAATAGGTCCCTAAAAAGCCGGATAGCATACAATGTGGATACTACGTTTGTCGTTTCATGTTGAAGATTATTAGGCGAAGATATATCTGTGGGAAAATATCCGTATATTTCACCTCTAAAGTTCAGGATTATAACAAAATTATAAGATACGAAATAACGAGTCATATATGAAAATAACAATATGAATAAGAGATAAAAATCAACCTTTGGTCCTTGCAAATTGGCTTAAGAACAATATCAAAAGTATGATATCTCCTACTAATTGCACCCAAAATGCTCCTTGATATGCCTTAATCGTGCTAGAACGATTATACAAAATTACCGCTAATTTTATGTGAGGTTTGATGATAGATCTAGAGAGGAAAAATTAAGAGAAAAAATCACCCTAGTCCTTTTGTTTGTGCTGTCACTCCCCTAGCAAAAAACCCTAGGTATTTTCTTTTTATTCTCTAGCTAGGTTTTCCTAAAATAAGAAATTGCAATTTGGATCCTTTCCAAACCGATTTGGACCGAATAGATATATCCATTTATTGCTTCATATTTTTTGGTCACCTCTATTAAATAACATCCATTGTATTATTATAATTATCGTCACTAATATCGTCATCTTATTAATAAGTCCACTCAACCTTTTGCAGTCGATTTATTAATACATGTCTGACAATATTTACAATAATTATTACGAGTAATACATTTGCTTAATTAAATATAACGGTTTATATTTAATCACGAATTAACTGATTAGTTCGTTTAAGCTAACATTATTTACATTAATTAAATATAACAGTTTATATTCAATTTACGAATTAACAGTTTAATCCGTCTATCATCATCATCATTTTTGACTAACCTTTTAGTCAAATACATCGACTAACCTTTTAGTCGTATAAGGCATCAATATGACTATATTATTCATATAATCACATCTCTCAGACACATCCTATAGTTGTGACTTATAGGGACCAGTTGATCACCGCCATAATAAAATGACAATAACGTCAAACTTCTAGCGAGCCAACCGTTATTGATAAACGTTAATCAACTGATTATTATACAAAGTATACGCTGTGAACCTACAGAGATTTATTTATGTTATTGCACTAACTGTGGAGGACACTGGCTTCAACAATCTCCCACTTGTCCGTACAAGTGTATGTGCGATAACCGATTCTCATATCCATATTAAATTTCTCCCACTCAATGTAAACCAATTTGCAAAGTCCGTAATCACAAAGGTCGTAGTTTACAAGTGATCAGTATCAAGAGTGGTTTCCTCGACTAGAGAGTAACTTAACTGGTTGGACCCAACTTGATAGTTTGATTAATGACATCTATGTTCGTGTAATTTGGTTTAATTGATATATCATATGGTGTAATTGTGTGTTTAGTCTATATTAGCTAGCAACAATATGAGAAGAAAGAGCAAAGTTAGACATGTAACTTGAGAAAGTCGGTGATGAGACACAGTTATACCAATAACCTTTTCAGGATAAACTTTGGAAGGAACATGAAAGTTATAGCTAACCAGGCATAACTTTAAAGAGAAAATCGCTTCAAACAAATCTAATCAAAACTACACAAGACTCGAGATGGAGGGTCTTGGTGATCAAGATGAAGAGATGATCCGTTATACTGAAGATCTTGTGAAGATTAGATAGTATAGGTCGTCATCGGTAAACTATCCATTGCGAGAGATTTTTTCTGTTCAACGTTTATAGCTTTAATCTATGACTGTGGATGATAAAATATTGAGCATGATTTTGGAAATAAATGTATTTGGAAAATGTTTTCAAAAAGTGGAAAGAGTATTTTTATATTTATCAAATTATTTTAAAGAGAATATATCTTATGAGATTTCTAGTGGTTGTAATACAACTATGAGGTAATGCTACCTAGGGTTCTAATATATTCTATCGCAATTTGTGTTAACCTAATTAGCCACATAGTGTTTGAGCCCATCTAGGGTTTCGTGAACCTAGTTTGTGCCACACTAGGGATTCGTGCTCCAGGGTTTCGTGAGCTAGAGGATTTCGGCCTCCATAGGTTGTTTCCTTAGTTTACCTAATCTAGGATTCTACTATATCGTTACAACAATATTTTGAGATATCAAGATAAATATATTTCTATAAGATAAACCAAATAATATTTTGAGATAAAGATATTTCTATAAGATTAGCAAATATTATTTTATGGAAAGATAAGTATCTTTATTAAATATTATACTAGGGTTTTAGATCTACTATAATTCTTCTACTATAAATACTCATTCACATATCAATTGTAAGGGACACGACATACACGAAATACACATACATTCACACGAATATTATTTTACTTGTGTTGATTTTCCAAAATCGTTTTAAAGCAAACCTTTGAGCAAATATTTATTATTTTTAGAGTTTGTTTTTAAAAGAGTCGTGCATCAATTATTATCAATCGATTGAGTGAAATACGTTATTGGATAATAGTACATCATTATAAGCTTACAATTCTTTAACGGGAATTTGTGTGAGTTATATTGTACTTTCTTATTAGCGTAAGATAGTATAGAGTATTTAGCGATACTCACCTTGAGTTATAATCATAGTGTTGATTATACGAGTGGGTTGGTAATTTTTGTAATCCGTAGCAAGGTACTAAAAATTATTAATCGAGAATAGTGGACGTAGGTTTCAACGTGTGAAACTGAACCACTTCAAAAATCGTGTGCCTCTCTTTTATCTCTTTACTTTTCGTTATTTCGTTATTCGCGCTTACTTTGATTAATTAATTAGTTGATTTTAATTCATAAGATCAAATAATTAATTACATATCATATAAATCGAAAAAGTGGGGCTAGTTTTTTAATACTCAATTCACCCCCCCCCCCCTCTTTCGTATTCGATCAATAGACTCTACATTAACTGATAAACGAATCTTTATTCGAGCATGGCCATGCATTTCAGTTACAACTCCTCGAGTGGCCCTGAGAAATAACATAACATGATAAAGGTTGGATATTTTCTTCAACTCGAATTTGCAGGATACAAGCG